>JAGDYQ010000023.1:3774479-3834479 GCA_021962125.1 Bulinus truncatus | reverse complement strand
ATTAGGGTGGGGGAGAGGTGGTCGGCTAATCTGCCAATAACGGCTCCGAGCATAAACATATAAATTATTCAACGAGGGTTTAGAAACAGCAAAATCTCGTAAACATTTGTAAAATATTTCTCATCAACTAACAACATCAAAAGTTCATATGTATGTTCACGTTGACTTCCGACTATTAAGCTCCTGCAGCGTCTAGCCACCGATTGCAGTTCATTCACGCGGGAGAGGCAAGGATTATGGGAGAGGGTGGTGGGGTGGTGGGTGGAGATCGGGATCAAACTAAAAAGACTGAAGTGTGTCAATGAAGGTCATCGATCCTTTTATTTCTTTACATTTCGTCTATATCATTATTATTGATTGTGTTCATATTGATCTGTATTAGAGTTGCACCGTTGATGTCATTATTATATATATACTTACACGCTTTTTAAAGTTAAACTAATTTCTGACAGTATTCTACATTCAGTCCATTTTTATGAAACTTAATAATTAGAAATGTAATGAACTGTGTAATTAAATGTAGTAGATCAGGGTTGGGTCAACTGCGTCCCGCTGGTCAAATACGACCCGTTTATATGTTTGATCCAAACCTAATATTTCGTGTTATATTAAAACTCCATCTATCTACTACACTCGACCCTGTTCTCCGTTCTAGTTTTTGCCCTTTGTATGACCCATCTGTCATTTTTTTAAGAACCCATTGTGGCCGTTTTATTCAAACTCTGTAAGGTTGTTTAAAGGAAGAAGTTTATGGTTCGCGCCCCTACCGCAAAAAATTGGTGCCCCAGACACTGCAGACACCAGGGACATTTGAAATGGTCATAAGTAGAGCATACCCCACCCCCTCGGTCAGGTAAGGGACAGCTTTGTCCAATGTATAAAACATTATAATTATGTGACTTAAAGAAGAAAAAAAAATTGGATAAGAAGAAATAAAAGAGCCTGTTTGGCCAAAAAAGTAATTATAATAAAGAAACAAGATTAAAATCTTTTTTGTTTGCGTGGTAACTTAGGAAATAAAACATAAAATAAGCCTGTTCCATTCTGGACACAGGACGTGTTAGCGCATTTTCGTGTTATGTATCAGTACGTATGTTAGCTTTCAGTAAATATTTATCTTAAATCTAACTACAAGTGGTTTGTGGTCACTGAAATAGGACTCATAATTGAAAACATTCGAAATTGTAGTCATTTAATCGTCCGAAAACTCTGTCTATTGTTGCATAGCTCTGATACTTTCAATTAAACTTATAACCCAAGCTTACTATTTCATTTGATGAGTTTCTTAATAAATAAAATTAAATATGTATTGCGAATAGATCACATTCTTGTCTAAATCAAGGGAAATTACTGGTGTTAAATATAGTACACAGAAATGGAATTTGGCACCAATTTTAGACAACTTTCCAAAAAGAACACGTGTGACGTCAATCTTGGTGAAACTACATGCTGCAGCATTTCGCACCAAATGAATGGGTTATTGAACGTATAAAGTGTAGAATGGGGCCATGAAAATGACATAATTATTAATATAGCTTATATAGTAAAAAACGGTAAAAACACTGAAGCCCAGCCCTCAGAAGTCAGATCGCGAAATGGCAGGCCAAGACCTACAAAATGGTATATACATCATGGGTCTAGGACTTATGGTTGCTGAGATCTGAAGTGATGACGGACAGACAGCACAGACAGACAGACAGACAAAACGGGGACAATAGAGCATTTTTTCTCGAAAATGCTCTAAAAATATAACAAAAAATATAACAAAAATTCGCAAATTAAAAATCAAATCAAAGAGAAGTCAATGAAGGGTGGAGCACAAAGTCCAAAGTTCGTTTTCTTCAGCTCATGGCTACATGTCCTGGTCTCTAGTCGTGGTCCTCTCTCAAAATTAACTCTTCCATTGCAGTCGTTGACAGGGGATGGGAGGTACGAGGTGTTCGGGTTGGTGGGCGGGTGGCGGCAGGCATATATGTTTGCGATTTTAAAGATTTGACAAAAAAAAAAAAGAAAGAAGAAAATGATTGAGAAAGCAGACATGCCACTAGGGGGTAGGGGGAGCAGGCGGGCGGTCGGGATGATTGTGGCGGTATGAATGCGAGGATGTTTGGATTGAGAATATAGCAGAAGATAAAAGATTTAGTCAAAGTTTGGTATTGGGCTGAATTAAATAGTCCACTCTGATTGGATGGGGGTGGAAAAAGGAGAGAGAATCAGAGAAGAACTTTAAAAACAATATTTGGCCGGGGGGGGGTAACTGTACAGATGGGAGGGGCAGTGGATGCTTGTAAAGATATAAGATGGTGGGTGGGAGGGGTAGATATTTTTTTTGTATGTCAGGGTCGAGTGTCAATGTGATGGCATATGACAGAGGGCATGAGACAGAGGGCATGAGACAGAGGGCATGAGACAGAGGGCATGAGACAGAGGGCATGAGACAGAGGGCATGAGACAGAGGGCATGACTCTATTGTGTGGGGTGGATGGGAAGGTCTTGAAAGAAAATTTTCAGTTTTTGAGATTATTGTCTGCAGAATGGCGGCTGGAGGGACAGATGCACGACAGCACAAACAAACTTTTAGAGAAATGGGGGGCTGCCATATTTGATAATTTTCATATGTATCCAGGGATGCTATATTTGATCAGTCGCATATGTATGCAGTACTGCCATACTTTGATCATTTTCATATGTATCCAGGGATGCTATACTTGATCAGTCGCATATGTATGCAGTACTGCCATATTTGCTTATTTTTATATGTATGCAGGGATGCTTTACTTGATTAGTCTCAAATTTATGCAGGGGTGCCATATTTGATAATTTTCATATATACTTGGGGCTTCTATATTTGATCATTTATAACCAAGTCTAGAAATATTTTTGAGCCATGTTCGTTGATTGCGTAGCTTTTTAAATTAAGGTTTCAGAGCTGTGTTCTCTTGCGCATTTGATTTGCACAACTTATTTTTTTTTTAATGAAATAAAACCCCATGCGAACCTGAAGTCTTAGTAATAAACGTAAGCCTTTCCCTCGTCAAAATGTTCACACAATTTAAATATAATATTGGGTGTTACTTAAACTTGTGTAATGTTGAACATTGAATGGAATGCACCAAGTCATTATCATGGTTTAGTTATAAACGCTGGTCGTTATCAATTAAAAATTATATAATTTCACTGTTAATGTACACCACAGATTAATTTAAAAAAAAAACAAGGTTTAAATACGTCTTTTGCAAAAACAAAAACAAAAACAAAACAAAACAAGCCAATAACAACAAAGGCGGTACATTTTTTTAGTCAATAATCCAGGATTATGTACAATATCTAATCTGTGGTAAAACTTTAATCCAGGGTTATGTACAATGTATAATCTGTGGTAAAACTTTAATCCAGGGTTATGTACAATATCTAATCTGTGGTAAAACTTTAATCCAGGGTTATGTACAATATCTAATCTGTGGTAAAACTTTAATCCAGGGTTATGTACAATATCTAATCTGTGGTAAAACTTTAATCCAGGGTTATGTACAATATCTAATCTGTGGTAAAACTTTAATCCATGGTTATGTACAATATCTAATCTGTGGTAAAACTTAGTCCAGGACTATGTACAATATCTAATCTGTGGAATAAAATTAATGACAGTTGACAAAACGAAGTAATTGAATTGTAAAACAATCTCAAAACATTTCATTTAATATGTGTATTTCACATGCGCTATGTTTGACATATGACCCCATTTATTTAATGTCAGGTTTATCACAGAAGTGTTTTAGAGAAATTGTGCCAAGAAAACGGTTACCGCCCCTCAATGTCACCCCAGCTGTACCTGGGTCAGAACTGACATCATTTTGATATTCACGCATTGGCTTCAATAGGGCATAACGGAAATAACAAGAAGTCCCCTGGCTTAGGCACGGGACCCCCCATACTGGGCCCAGATGGACAGTCGTCTGTGGAGCTCATATCTGGCCCCGGGACCTCCAGATATACAGTCGTACGTGGAACTTATATCTGGTCCCGGGACATCCAGGTAGACAGTCGTACGTGGAGCTCCTATCTGGCTGGAGTCTGCTACATCACGCTGTTGGCTGCCATATTTAAAATTAATACAGCAATTGATACATAGCAAACAGCTTTTTAAAACAGTGAGGAGTACACAGCAAACAGCTTTTAAAACAATCAGGAATGCAGCTTTTAAAACTGTCTAATTCTGATTTCTGGTTTAACGTGTAGCCTATACATTACCTTGTCTATGGTGAGGAAACCACGACAGTAGTTTCATTGTTTTTCCTACTATTACCGTAAGTTGGTCGGTTATATTGTTTGTTTAATTGGTTTTTTTTTTATTGGCTCAACCAGTCACATATCATACCACCATAAACGTATTGACCAACAATGACAAGAAGTCAGATCCAACCCATTACTCCTTCCCACCTTGAACACTGATGACTGAATTTGTCTGTATGGGTGGGGGTCCAGGTGTGATGACTAAATTGGTCTGTGTTGTTGGGGGGCCCAGGTGTGATGACTAAATAGGTTTGTGTGGGTGGGGGCCCAGGTGTGATGATTATATATGTCTGAGTGGGTGGGGGCCCAGGTGTGATGACTAAATAGGTCTGTGTGGGTGGGGGCCCAGGTGTGATGACTAAATTGGTCTGTGTAGTCGGGGCACAGGTGTGATGATTATATAGGTCTGTGTGGGTGGGGGCCCATGTGTGATGACTAAATAGGTCTGTGTGGGTCGGGCCCAGGTGTGATGACTAAATTGGTCTGTGTAGGTGGGGTCCCAGATGGGAGGACTGAATTGGTATGTGTGGTTGAAGGGCCCAAGTGTGATGACTAAATTGGTCTGTGTGGGTGGAGGACCCAGGCTGTTTATAGGTATTGTACCAGGTTGTTTCTAGGTACTGTACCAGGCTGTTTCTAGGTACTGTACCAGGTTGTCTCTAAGTACTGCACCATGTTGTTGCTAGATACTGTACCAGGTTGTTTATACATACTGTACTGGGTTCTTTCTAGGTACTGCACCAGGCTGTTTCTAGGTACTGTACAAGGTTGTTGCTAGGTAGGTACTGTACCAGATTGTTTCTAGGTACTATAGCAGGCTGTTTCTATGTACTGTACCAGGTTGTCTCTAGGTACTGCACCAGGCTTTTTCTAGGTACTATACCAGGCTGTTTCTAGGTACTGTACCAGGTTGTTTCTAGATACTGTACCAGGCTGTTTCTAGGTACTGTACCAGGTTGTCTCTAAGTACTGCACCAGGTTGTTTCTAGGTTCTGTACCAGGCTGTTTCTAGGTACTGTACCAGGTACCAGGTTGTTTCTAGTTTCTGTACCAGGCTGTTTCAAGGTACTGTACCAGGCTGTATCTAGGTACTGTACCAGGTTGTTTCTAGGTACTGCACCAGGCTTTTTCAAGGTACTATTCCAGGCTGTTTCTAGGTACTGTACCAGGTTGTTTCTAGGTTCTGTACCAGGCTGTTTCTAGGTAATGTACCGGGTATTTTCTAGGTACTGTACCAGGTCGTTTCTAGGTACTGTACCAGGTTGTTTCTAGGTACTGTACTGGGTTGATTCTAGGTACTGTACAAGGCTTTTTCTAGGTACTGTATGGTGAAATCTGGTTTGATGTCCTGCCCAGTCACCAGTGAAGAAATAATTAAAATAATACCACTGGACTACTTGAACTGGTTGGCGGGGGGGGGGGGGGGGCTGGAGAGATAGAAAAATAATAGATGAAGATAACGGAGCAGGAGAAGTAGGGTAGAGACGGAGAGACATTTGTGTTGGAAGAGTAGCCAGAGGGTGAGCGATAGAAAGAATATGACAGGAGGTAAATAGAAAAAAAATAAAATTTGCGAAGAAAAAGGATGAGTAAGTTTTTCATCTTCTTTGTACTTTGTTTACTTTGTTTCTCCCCCCCCCCCCAGCTCTTTCTCTCATCACTCTCCCTCTCTCTCTCTCTCTCTCTCTCTCTCTCTCTCTCTCTCTCTCTCTCTCTCTGTCTCTCTTTTTTTTACTGACTCAGTTTAATTTTATTTTAATATCTATTTCCCCGTTTAACTTCAAGACAGTTCAAGTCTCCAATCTGTACAGGAGGTGGGGGATAAATGGGGGGGGGGGGTGTGGGTGGAGGTATGTGATGCGCTCGTTTGTGTTTGAAGATATTAATGAATGAGGTAAAGGGTTGGAGCTGGGGGTGGGGTAAAAAAAATGTATTTAGTATATGAAAAATCAGGTTAAACTTATATGTCGTATGCCAGCGGGCAATAGTTGGGGGGGGGGGGGAGATATATGACACCCCTACCCTCAACCCCCCGTACCCATCCCAGGGTCTATTGTTTATTAGTATTTCACTATTCACATATTTAATTTTGTTTTTAAATATGTTTAAATAATTAAGTATAAAAAAGTCAGTTGTTGAAAGAAGTGTAGGAATACTGTTGTGAACGTAAAATAACTGGTAAAAGGAAGTGTAAGAATACTGTTGTGAAAGTAAAATTAGTGGCAGCAGAAAGGGTAGGAATACTGCTGTGAAAGTAAAGTCAATTTTAAAAAAAAGCAATTTAGACGAACCAAATAATTTCTATTACAATCACAAATATGTAAACTAAATTTCAAACTATATAATTGTGTTCGATTAATTAATTTAGTGTCGTTTGGTGTGTTTCCTATTTCATTGTCTGATGATAGAAAAAAACAAAGTAAGACAAAGGATATATACTGTAGTGTATTTGTAAACAAAACTATGGCTTTAAATGATGTGTTGAAGTGGGTTATGTGTGTGTGTGTGTATAGGGTCATCCGTGATAAAAGGAGATAATTCCTGACGAAATCCAGGGTTGATCTCCCTTGCAATCTAAAACTACAATCGACTTCTGTACAATAAAAAACGCACAAAAATAAAGATTTTGTAAAGAAATAAGCAGAAATTAAAAAAAAAACACACACACAAGTACACACATATACAGACATTTAAATATATCCACAAAAAGAAGAATGTGTAGCATATACATATAACTTATTAATGCATAGCAACATAAATAGTTGGCGAAAGCCGATTCCGAAGAAAAACTTATAAATTCTTTACTTTATCGTAAACCCAATAAATGCGTGCTAGATTCTCCAAATTACTAACCAAAGAAACATTTTATAGAAAATAAATTTAGTATTTAGTACTAACATCAACAAGAAATTGTAAAATGAAATTAAATCGCTACTTAAATAATAATTTATATACGTAATATTCAACTTTAAATGAAACTTTTTTAATTGACACTTTTGACACAATGACGAGTGTGAAGGGGGTGGAGGGGGGAGGGGGGCAGATGATCATCTTTTTATTTCTGGAATGAGAATTCCCTAAATACGGACCTAAAATTAAAAAAAAAAAAATCAGCAGAAGGGTTGCAAAGGTAATAGACGCAAAAGCCGAAACGATGGACAAAAACCGAAACAGTTAGTACTCTAAAATTCGACAAAAACCGAAACAGATTGTTCTCAAAAAAGTCTACGAAAACCAAAACAGATTGTTCTCAAAAAAAGGTCTACGAAAACCAAAACAGATTAATCTGTAAAATTCGACGAAAACCGAGGACAACTAACTTCGAGGCATGACTGTATGTCGTTAAAAGTCCACATTCAGCAGATATTATCCAGTGCCCCAGATTCAGTCACCACCAGCCGTCTGAATGAGAGCAATTTCCGCCAACTATTTATCGTTGTGTGTGTCTGTTGGTCTGGGGGTGGAAATTAAAGAGATTGTGAGATACCCCTGCATAGCAGATTACAAACCGGGGGGGGGGGGGGGGGGGGAGACCATGAATTCGAGAAAAGAACCAAGGAACCGAACATAAATCTGTGCAGACTTTCTTTTACATGCATTCTTCCCTCTACGGCCTTCTTACCCTTTTTTTTTTTTAAATTGTTTACAATTCAAAACAACAGTAAACTAAAACCCATCTTTAAAATTTTAATTTTTGAAAAGATATAAATAATATCTGAGTAAATAAGATCAGAAATTATATTTCTATATTATAACTATAAATAATTCTGCAATTTTGTTATAATATTAAAATAGCAAAGTAAACAGAGTAAAGAATTCGTTATATTGGAAAGTGTTATCCAACAGTTGGTTTACATTCAAAGTTTGCTATTGGTCAGTTTCATTTGTCTCCACGACGTATTTTTTTTTTATAATAAATTATTTTTTTCCTTCTTACAAGAATGCTTCCACCCCTCGACCTAATTAATACAATGGACTGGTCTGAAAGTGTACAGTACTCCTTGCACGATTTTGCATTCCGTTGGCTATCTGTTTGCGAGGCGGTGCTGACGTACGTTAAGTAGGTCAATTCCGGCTTGTCCGTCTCAGTCTAACTCTCTCTATACATATATAAGAAAATAAATATTAATAATATAAAAAACATTCTGATGTGGATGAGTGGGTATGGGTGCGGGGTGTTTGGGAGGTTGCGTATGTGATGGAAGAGGTTAACTTTCCGGTCAGGTTTGGTGCCCCCAACTATTTGACCACCACCCTTGACCCCCCTCCACTTTTCCCTCCTCCATCCCCCCCCTCCCCCAACATTTCGTCACAGGCAACAGTGTACCCCGCTGTTGTACTGTCTGATTTAACCCTTGTGATGTTATTGATGACGGTGGATTGTTGTTTTCATGATTGTTTTTTTTTTCACTTTTAACCCTTTGTGTACTGAATCTTAATAGATAGATAGATAGATAGATAGATAGATAGATAGATAGATAGATAGATAGATAGATAGATAGATAGATAGATAGATAGATAGATAGATAGATAGATAGATAAATAGATAGATATTCTACATTTCTTAGGAAATGATGCTGTACCCCTCTATAAATGTATGTCAGTCTATTTAAATCTCACACAATGTCTATTTCCAGCCATAATAACACTTACATTAAAAAATTTAAACTAGCCTTTTTTTTTGTTCATGTCAAAATGTATGCAGTAATTGGTTCATTTTATTTTCCCGCCCTAAGCAACTTATTGTTTTCTTTAAATCATAGCCAACGATTAACTTTTTATTTGGGGAAAGTGGTGGGGGGGGGGGTTGGAATTAGAAGATACAAAGATATGACATGACGGGTGCACATGTAATATTCCAGGCAAGTATAGAGCTGAAAACATGGTTAATGTTGTTTATTGTTGGTTTTTTTTTTTTGCTCTATTTTAGATCTAGATATTAGATGTGTCGACTCGTTATAAGACAATGATATCAATATGATATTAGATGTGTCGACTCGTTATAAGACAATGACATCAATATGATATTAGATGTGTCGATTCGTTATATGACAATGATATCAATATGATATTAGATGTGTCGATTCGTTATATGACAATGATATCAATATGATATTAGATGTGTCGACTCGTTATAAGACAATGACATCAATATGATATTAGATGTGTCGACTCGTTATAAGACAATGACATCAATATGATATTAGATGTGTCGATTCGTTATATGACAATGATATCAATATGATATTAGATGTGTCGACTCGTTATAAGACAATGATACCAATATGATATTAAATGTGTCAACTTGTTATAAGACAATGATATCAATATAATTTATGCAATTTGTTTTTTTTGTACACTTCAGTAACATTTTTTCCCCATTTGCTATAATTTAAGATAATAATGGATATTGTTCACCTATTTCAAGGTAATTGGAAACAAAAAATGGGCATCTCCCCCCCCCCGGCCCCACATACCTACAACAGAACGCGATCATGCATAATGAAATATTTCGTTTGGAATTATAAATCTTAAAAACTAAAATTGGAAATGGACACATACACGAATTTATGGGCGCAAATGTTTATTAGTTTTCCTTAATTGTTGCAGTTTAACAACAAATTCTAACGGCTGATCTTTGATACTATTTTGCCAGTAATTTGAAATTTAAATATGATTAAACTTTAAAAAAAAAAGCCAACGGGGAGAGGCGGTGTTGGGGTCAGCGCTTAATATATATATATAAATAAATAAAAAAAAAATAAAAGTGGGGGAAAAAAAACTGGCCAGGTCACGAATGCCATGAATGCAGTGAAGAACGAGGCTATGAAAAACACTTATGAATGCAACGCAAGGTTACAGAAGACATGCCGGGTTGGACGCGGCTAATGCAAAAGGGTCTGCGAACCCGTGACCTCTGATGAACCTATGTCTATTTTAGGCCACTGGCCGTCAAGGAGTGGGGCGGGGTCATTGGTGGTGGCGGCGGGTGTTTTGTAAGGGGCGGGTGCATTACCTGGCTAACCCAGATACGTTTATTTCTTAAATGGTATAGATACGGTCACGGACAATATTTAGAAATATTTCATTCTTTTTTTTTTTACAACTGCGAGATCAATTTGATAACATGTGGTTTACTTCATCATACCGTATTTGTTCTTACAAGCAATTCTTACACAAGTGTTATTATTATTATATTCAAATAATTTTGAAACATTGATTGCAAAAACAAAAGGTTTTATACTTTTCATTGAAAATTTCAAGATTAAATGTTGCTATTGTTTACTGTGATTCAAGCATTTAAATATAAATATTGATATATATATATATATATATATATATATATATATATATATATATATATATATATATATATACATTGAGATATTTAGCAAAGGGTTAATACAAAATCAAAAGTAGATACGGGCATCTTGCAGTTCACGGCGTTATTTGTAATGACTGACGGATAGACTGTATTTGTTTGGCTCAAAACACTTTTTCACTTGTTCAGCTTTACCTTTAAGTTTAGACTTTGAAAAAAACAACGCACGTAAGCAGTATAGTGAGCTGTTAGAATGACAGAAAAACACAGGATACACAAACATTAAACAAAAAGACAAAAAAAAATAACCTATACTTTATACTTTGACACCATTTATATGTATATATATATATATATATATATACACACACACACTGAGATTCTCAAAGTGAATAAACTAAGAAACGAACAGACAACCAAAAACAAAAAATGACAGATGGACAGACAGAATAAGCAGTTAGACATTGTCGCGGCAATCACATTTTTTTATCATCATCTCCGCGGTCTAACACACACACACGCAGACACACCCTCACACACACACACACACACACATATACACATGCAGCAGCAGTGGGTGGTGGCGGCGACTCTCTGAATGCAGTAAATAACCAGGGCCGGCGGTCGACCTGTTGGCCGGCTTCTTCTTTTTCTTTTTTTTTTAAATTCTCTCAGGTCAACGACTGCGCTGGTCGAGCAGTGGAGTACCGATGGCGGTGGGGGCGGGCGGGGGGGACGGGGGGGAAGGGCGGGCTGCAGTATGGACTTACTAACAGTTCGCTGCTGTTATTTTTTTTTTCATTTTTTTTTTATATACTTGCGGTTTTAACGCAAATTTTAGCATACGTGCGTGAAATGTGTGCATGTGTGTGTGTGTGTGTGTGTGTGTGTGTGTGAGTGTGTGTGTGTGTGTGGGTGTGTTCTATGTTTGTGTATTATGCCTGGTCCGTCTAGGTCATGTAAGTAGCCCCACTTCTCCTCTCCTCTCCCCTCCCCCCTACCCACCAGCCACCTACCATCCCCTCCCTGGGCAATCCACTATGCAGACCTCGACCTTGTATCCTTCCCCCCCCCCAAACCGCTCTCTTCTTCTCCTCCTCACCCCCCCCCCCACGCTTGCACTAACAGTTTTAAAAATGCGCCCATTGAGTGCAGTGTAAATGCCCTTTATGGAATGTGTGTGTGTATGTGTGTGTGTTTGTGTGTGTGTATGTTTGTATGTGTGTGTGTGTGTGCTTGTGCGCTTTTGTGTGCTGTAAAAGTCCAATATAGTTTGTTATTATTTTTTTCTAATATAACTTGTATTATTTTTTTTTTTTAGCACTGTTGTAAGTCTGATAGTAGAAGATCATATGATCGGAAATAAGATCAACTGGCATTGGACTGAGATTTTATAATGACCAATGGATTACATAGTTTGACCTTTTTAAAAAAAAAAACACTACTTGTTAGTATGGATATGAAACGAAGTTATTTAAAGTACCATTTGTAAAAGTCAGATTGGAACTTGGACTTATTGTGACCTTTTGTTACTATTCTAGCAATCACATCGGCACTTTAACCCAATAAATAAATAAAACCATAAATAAATAAATAACCCATCCTCCCTGATTGAGTAAATCATTGGTCAGGCCCTTGGTGACTTGACGTTAAAACAAACGACACTGATCGGTTGAGTCAGTTGTATAAACCGTCATATGATACATTATTTAACGCCATGTTCTTGTTTTTATATATACAGTAGAAGTCCGATAATTCGGCACGTTCGGGACCGGCTCGGTGCCGGACTACCGAAAATTCCGGTCTATCGGAGTATATACAGTTATATATAGTTATATAATATATACAGTCTATATACAGTCTATATACAGTCTATATACAGTCTATAAACAGTCTATAAACAGTTTGAAAAGTTACGTTTACTGCGATGTGAAAGGACACAAAACAACAATGTACAAAAAAAATGGCCGCTAATTGTTTCCGAAGAATACCGAGCGCTTTCGGATGATCCCGAGCCCGAACTATCCCGAAAACTTCAGAATAGCTCTTGAGTGTTTTTATTTGCTTTAAAGACACGTTCCATATATATGAGAGCCACGTTCTATATATGAGAGCCACGTTCCAAAAAAATGAGAGCCACGTTCTATTTATGAGAGCCATGTTCCGTATATATGAGAGCCACTTTCTATATATGAGAGCCACGTTCTATATATAAGAGCAACGTTCTATATATGAGAGCAACGTTCTATATATGAGAGCAACGTTCGATATATGAGAGCCACGTTCCACCCGTCACCATAAACTCATCGATACCATCCATCATCATAATAACTTGTGCCTCATTATCACCAGTTTTATCACATTCCCTAAAAAACGATTTTTTTTTGTTTTCCAAGATAACCAAACATATTAACTCCATCATCAATTGAACCCCTTCGCCATCAACATCATTATCAGCTCCACAAACGGCAACTTAACCTGCACACGGCAACATTACCTGCACACGGAAACATTACCTTCGAACGGCAACTTTACCTGCACACGGAAACATTACCTGCACACGGAAACATTACCTTCGAACGGCAACTTTACCTGCACACGGAAAGATTACCTTTGAACGGCAACTTTACCTGTACACGGCAACATTACCTACACACGGCAACATTATCTACAATTGGCAACATTACCTACACACGGCAACATTATCTACACACGGCAACATTACCTACAATTGGCAACATTACCTACACACTGCAACATTACATACAATTGGCAACATTACCTACACACTGCAACATTACCTACAATTGGCAACATTACCTACACACGGCAACATTACCTACACACAGCAACATTACCTACAATTGGCAACATGACCTACACACGGCAACATTACCTACACACGGCCACATTACCTACACACGGCAGCATTACCTACAATTGGCAACATTACCTACACACGGCAACATTACCTACAATTGGCAACATTACCTACACACGGCAACATTACTTACGGCAACATTTCCTACAATTGGCAACATTACGTACAATTGGCAACATTACCTACAATTGGCAACATTACCTACAATTGGCAACAATACTATCACCATCCATGCATTCGTTTACACTATCTCCTTCATTAACCCCTAACACATAGCAATTCATTTTTTTGTCTTTAAAAGTTCATCTTAACATTTCAAATAACTTTACTGGATATTCCTGACAGCACGAGGCACTGCCAGTATTTTAAGCCTTCAGTCCTTCCCTAACTTACCATCTCTCTTTCTCTCTTGTCTTCTCTTTCATTATCCCATCCGTCCACACACCGTCCATCACATCCACTGTGGCGTTCTTTCCATCTTCCCCCAGACATGGCTGTCACCAACCGATCATGCAGGATTATTGGTCTGCAGTGTGGTATATTGATCAGGACTTTTTTAGTCAATATCCCCCCCCTCTACCCACCTCCACAGTCACAGACGCCTCCTCCCTCCATCTAATCTCCACCTCACCCTCACTCACACACACACACACACACACATCAGACACATCAGACCCCCCCCCTACCACCACCAGAAACTACATAGTGCACCAGTTGGAAGCTACTCAGCAGAATAGCGAAGAGAAGACAACCCTTCCACTTCATTTGTTTTTATTTTTTGAATGACTGCCCCTGAACGCAATTTCTTAAGAAGATAAAAAAAATGAATTAATTTTAGATCTTTTGTCTGTCCATTCAATTGGGTGATACAGATAGTATTATTGAGTTCATATGATTTAACTTAAGAGTGAACAAAAATTTGCTAATGGTAGTGCAGTATCGATATAGATTTAACACGATTAGACCGTGTTCTTGCAAACACACAGACATACAAACACACAAACAGAAATACAGAAAGACAAACACATATACATATATACATTAGGGTGGTGCTTAGGAACCACTAAAAATTAAAACCTTGATTTCTTTAGGTCTCACCCCTTTAAATTGTTCCTTTGGATGTAGAAATATCTAGAAAAAAAATTGGTGCTGATATATTAATATTTAGAGGTAGCTCAATGAAGCCAAAGTTTAGGTAAGCCACGTTCAACAAGTAAACAGATCACGCTTTTGGAATTTTTGGCTTTTTTAATCAAAGATAGTTTCTCAAACACAACATTAAACAGTAGAATGAATTATTAAACAAGCACAAACAATCCTGCATCTACAATATTCTACCTGTAATTATAGTTCAATGTTATCAGTCCGATAAGAAGTCATTTTGACAATGTCTGTTTCTTAGTTTCTGGATAGGATTGTCGATGCTGTTGAACAGTCTGCAGCAGGAACTGAAGTTGCTCCTCATCTCTGGTGAGGATTCCACTGTACTCTTGAATCAATGCTACACCACTATCAGCATTGTCGTTGACAACCTAAATCTGCCGAACGGTCTCCAAAGATCTCCGATAATCTTCATGGTTGGTCAACTCATCTGGGCCAGCATCCAGGAATCCAGTCTGAAGCTCCATCATGTCAAATAATCTCTTAGACTTTGGCGACACGAAGTCCTGGAGCCTCCTGTTGTTGAAGGATTCCAAATCAACAGAGATTAGCTTGATGTCCTCTGGCTCCTCATTACCGCTTTCATTCATGGAATTTACCATGTCTTTTTGTTTCCGCTGATACCTGATCATCAAAGAATGCCAACCCAACCAATTCAGGGGACAGGTACCAGAGTTGCTTTGAAAACTTGTTGGATGCAGCACTGGAAACAGCTCTGTTGATTCCAGAGTAGCTGAAAAATGATTTGAGCAACAGCATATCATTGTATGGAGCAGCGGCTGCCAGATTAGCCGTGACCAGGCTCTCATGTAGACACGTACAATAGGGTGGTGTGAATGTAGAGGTAAAAAAAATTTTTTTTGAATTTAAATATGTAATAGTTTGGAAAAGTTGTCACTATAGAAGA
The DNA here is from genome assembly GCA_021962125.1 of Bulinus truncatus. Taxonomy (NCBI): domain Eukaryota; kingdom Metazoa; phylum Mollusca; class Gastropoda; family Planorbidae; genus Bulinus; species Bulinus truncatus. The sequence goes on along the minus strand of JAGDYQ010000023.1, from coordinate 3,818,915 downwards.
TGATTTTGTAGCCAAAGTTTCACCTCTAAATTATTATTTTTTCAACTGCCCCAATGACATGAAATATTGATGAAATCCCTTAAATCTCGAATAATTTACTGAAAATCGGCTAACAACAAACTGTAATGTCCAAACATCCATTTTGTCCAATTAATAACTTAATCAAAACAATAATCAGTCTTCTGGTTGAATGCTGTCATTTGCTGCCTGGACAAAATCCTGTTCTTTATGAAGCCATTTCGGGCCCGACTGTGATGTTTCTGTAACGAGTTTCACATGTCTTTCTACGGCTTGAGTGTGACAGGGTACCTGGATAATTGGCAACATAATATTGTGTTTATCATGTATTCTGCTAGTTATTTCAGACATTGGAATATTGGCCAACAATGGTGGTGCAGTTACTTCAGCTTCCTGCCAATTTATCAGGTCAACATAGTCTGTTGAATCAAAGTTCAGTCTTGGAATACAAAATTTTCTGATGCCAGTTTTCTGTTCCTGACGAGCCTTTAGAATTCTGCGCAGTCCAAGTTGTTTAATGTGATCTCGATCATCAGTGACCATTGCTATCAATAGATTCTCTGGATGAGCAAAATAGGCATTTCTTTGGATAACAGGATCAATGATGTTCTTAACTTCTGTTGGCAGTGAACGAGACAAGTGAATTGTCAACCAAATGTGTTTAGTACCATCTACACAGCTGGGTTTGCTTTTGATTGCAAACCACACAGGAGCATACACCTGCATAATGTAAGTTGCCAACATCTGTAAGCTTTGAGTTGGATTTTGTTGTGAAATATACAATCGAAGAATGCGATTGGCCGTTGTCAACCACCGTGAATGAGCCGTTTTGCCAGGGTTTCTTCTAGCAAGTTCTTCTGAACAGCAACCGGTCATCACACTTAAGCACATTTCATGTAAATACCTCTGCTCTGTACTTAGTTCTGAAAGTGACACATCAGGAATGCTACTGCTAATTGCAACAAAGTTGCACACTGGCTGGAGCTCGCAATTTAGCAGGGCAGAACCTATTGGACCCGAAATTCCTTGTGGCCCAGTTGTTTTACCATCAAGATGTTTGATTAAATGGCGCAAAGGCAGCTCATTTGCATGCAACAAGCATGGCAACCACTGTAATGGTCTACCCAGTTTGATCTCCAAAAGTCTTATGATACCTCCAGCAGGTCCTGTATTTGTTGCAGTACCATCACATCCAATCCCTAAAATGTTGGTTATGTTGTGCCCATTGCTGTCAAAATATGTATATATGCAGTCAGCAATATCTCGAGCTGATGATGATTTAGGTGCTAAATGTGTGATGAATTTTCCTCCAGGTTCATTCAGTATTGTGATGTGTTCCTCATTTACTACATTTCGATACCAACGGCTTCCTTTCTTCTCTAGTTTAATTGTTTTATCCTTGCGGCCGTCAAAATAGAGAGTTTGAATTGCATCAGTAGAGTCTACTAATTGATCTCTGGCCATCTTTCGCTCTCGTCTCAGTTTATAGCGATCAATTACATTGGCAGCCTCAGTTTGTGAAACTATACCAAAGTCTTCTAGTACTGCTGTCGCAACTGCTGCACCAACCCTGTCTGATACTGCAAATCGATCACATATTTTTGCTAACTTTGGTAGTTTTCTTCTCATCTGGCTAGAGCTCGGTTTGGATGAAGTAGGTGTCTCAGTATCTGTAATCATGGTATTGCTTTCGGCTTCAGTCTGAAATAAATCTTCATTGAGGCCAATTTCGGCATCTGATGAATCATCATTGTTCAAATCTATAACTCCAGGGCATTGGTCATTCAAATCGAGTTTGGGTGCTTTTTTGGCTCTTGAGTCCTCCTTCAACTTGCGATCATAGGTCTTTTTTAGTTTAGCTGAGGAAACTCGATCAACACTACCAATAAACATGATCCTCAATGTTCTCTGGTCCTGCAAAAAGTGTTGTTCCTGAGGTGGCACTTTGTTTTGCTTTGCACAACCACAGTTTCCAGGAACACATTTGCAAATTGCAACGTCAAAGAGTTTCTGTTTACTTTTGTCAGCATATTCTTGCAACTTCAGCAAATACTTGTTATCTGCTTTCCTTCCTTTAAATGGCTTCATGAGTTTTCTGAGTTCATCATGTGAATTTCTGATCAGTTTGAGAATTCTAGTGTGTGAAACAACCGGAATGGAAGCTTTATCATGTCCATATAGGTTGGCAAAACATTTGTAACCAATTCACAGGAATGACCAAAAACAGGGCATTTATTTGCAGCTCTGGTGTCAACATTAGATGACATTTTTATCCCGGTGATTATCTGAGAAAGCATTAAGGAAGGATTTTATATAACCATATAAAATGAGTGAGCCATAAAAAAATGTTTAACATATTTGGTATATTATTCAATTATGTATACTCATAAAGCGATAATATTTCCAGTGCCAGTATAATGTACAACAACTGCGCCATAATATCTGGACTAGATTAAATGCGAACGGCAGATAATGAACTCCACCGGGAGCTAAGTTACTAAAATATGCTGATTTAAGCAGTAGATACTAAAAAATAAATAGATACTTACTCTGTGTAGAAAATACAATGTACGTTTATTCGCCAAAGTAATTAAAACACTTGAAAATAGAGGGTAAACGAATATTGTAAATACCGTTTTGCTTATAACGGAAGTCCAAATTTTCAACATGATTGGGGCACCACTCAAAATAAGCAAAAAATTCTGAAATTTTGCAGAGTTGTTAACTAACACTTAAGACAACTTTTTAGCACTATTACATTCAGAAATTCTAAACTTTATTTTTTCACACCACCCTAACGTACAATAAAGATGCACAGCTCTTGAAGACCTCTCTCTTCCTTGGTTGTCAGTCTGAATTGCCCTTTGAGCATCCATATCTTCAGGCTGTACAGAACCTTTGACATCCAGCGAGTATGGTGCATTGCTCCAGGAGCAATGAAGTGCACTCCTCTTTCAGACACAACCCCAAGAAGTAGCAGAGCAAGTTCCAGGAACTCTCGATAATCATCTATTGGCTGCTGCTCTTGAATATGCTTCTGAGCAAATTCAATGAGAGAGTTGCGCACATCTTCTAGCGAATTTGTCAGTGATGTTTCATAGTTTGCTCTGTCCATGAACTGCCAATGATCTTTGAAGCATTTAAATTGCAGAACCTCAGGAGATGAAGTGGCACCTAGACAGACTTGGAAGACTGCACCCAGAATCAGTTCCATAATGTGATGTCTGCAAGCAAGTGATAGAAGACCTCGCTGAAGTTTTTGCTCCAGCAGGATGCAGGTACCACTAATACGACCAGTGTTGGAACTAGTAGTATCAAAGTACATGCCTCTGATCTTGTCACTAACACCCCAGTCTTGCAGAGCTTGAAAGACAGCTCCGGCCTGTGCAGCACCAGTTCCGGAAGGCAGTTTCGCAACAGTTAACAACTGTGATTCTCCTTTCCCAGAAACAATTACAGGAAGTCTGTCGATGCATTCTTTATTTGTGAGATCCGGAATCAACTTTCCATCCCAATACACAACCAAAGGATAATTAGCTTGGCATGTTGCCAATAGTTTCTAGGTGGTGTAGGTAGGCCTATACTGTGTTGCTAATAGTTCCTTGTCTAGGCTTACTAGGCCTGCTGTGTATTAAATTACCACTTTCAGGCCTATTTACATGTTTTATATGCTTAGTACAGCTGTGTAGGACAATCCACATAACTTTAATTAATATTATACAGTGTTATACACACAACAACAGTGCAGTACACTATGTATTTTCATCACGGTCCAATACTCCTAAACTTTGACGCCATTGGGCTACCAGTAAACATGAACTGAATACCTTAATATTTTATTTTAAGAGTTTCTATATATAAATGAACAAAAATAGGGGGCGAGAGCAGAGATTTTTGAAAGTTCATTTCTAAGCACCACCCTAATATACATACATACATACATACATACGTAGATACATGCAGCATTACCTACACACAGCCAGACAGACAGACAAATAGAAACACACAAAGACAGACATACATACACATTTACAAACAGACAATTACAAAGACAGACCTACATACACATATAAAGACAGACACACAGACAAATACACATACAAATATACAGACAGGCACACAGACAGACATACATGCACTTTTACAGACAAACACACAGACACGCGTGTACAGCAACTGTCAATGTTTAAGAGTTCATGGGACGTTGTGACGTAATATCGGGAGACAGACATGACGCCCTAAGCCTGTTGTTGTTAAGATGTTGATGACGACTCGTTGTTCAAAAAGTCACAACAAGCAAACCCGGAAAACCACACTGATTTACGAGATTTATAACTTGACCTCTACGTTATGTATAAAAACTTAAAGAGCACATTGATGGGGGGGGGGGGAGAGAAACCCAGATTATAATATATATTAAAGAAAAACATGGTCGTTCTGTTTAAATCTGCGACTTCGCACGGGATCTTAGTCTAATAATAGAAACCAATAGGCTCTTCGTCCCATTTCGATTTTTTTTTTTGTTGTTGTTTTCGTTTTCGCTTCTCCGGAAGCACCATAAGCGTTGGCTGCTTCTTATTGTAGTACAGTCTCGCGTCCACCGCGGAACCTTTCGCAGACGACAGAAGCAGACGACTCAGAGAAGCCGTTTCGAGGTGGGAAAAAAAAAAGAAAAGCAGCAGGGTGAGATCTGAGGAACGGACAGAAAGTTACTTACAATCTCCAATAGTCTCAGAACTCAGAAGTCGCAAAAGATGCGATAAATTTTCTTTCTTTTGTTCTTATCTAAATTCCTGAAACCTTAGCACAGCTACCACCAGCCCTCTTAAAGTCTAGGCCGATTACAGTTACTGAGTTAGTGCCCTTGTTTGGCCGCCTGTCTGGGTATCCGAATGGAAATGAGATTGGTTGTAAAAAGTTGATATTCTTACGCCGTTGACATGAAAAGTGCATGAGTAAATGAGTATATTTTAGTTTTTTTCGGATTGAAAATGATAAAGTAAAGGGTTAAAAATTGGATTAAACCATAATATTCGTTAACCAAAACACGATTTCCGTTTAGTTTAATAATGGTGATTCATTGGTATGACCAGTCCAATATGGGTCGTTAGCTAAAGCCTACGTCATTAACTATGACATGTTATGCCTACAGATGATTGTCTTCAGCCATGTACGTCATTAACTATGACATGTTATGCCTACAGATAATTGTCTTCAGCCATGTACGTCATTAACTATGACATGTTATGCCTACAGATAATTGTCTTCAGCCATGCACGTCGTTAACCATGACATGTTATGCCTACAGATAATTGTCTTCGGCCATGCACGTCATTAACCATGACATGTTATGCCTACAGATAATTGTCTTCAGCCATGCACGTCATTAACTATGACATGTTATGCCTACAGATAATTGTCTTCAGCCAATGACAGATAATTGTCTTCGGCCATCACGTCATTAACCATGACATGTTATGCCTACAGATACTTGTCTTCAGCCATGCACGCCATTAACCCAGGCTATGAATTGCATGCTTTTTTTCAGCTTTATTTCTGACAATAAATTATCTGCATGAAACTTATAATTAAATATCTGTGATGATTATTTCTGCTGTGATACAATACAGATAAATTTAATTGATTCGATTAACTGTTAAAACCAATAGCGTCCCACCTTAAATTGGTGCAACATGGGATAAAACGTCACGGTGGTCAAATGAATGGTGATATGAGCGGGACAAAATGGATGGATATCTACAAGAACGTCACAAACGGGACTGAAAGTTGACAATTCATTCAAATATTTGGTAAATTCAAAGTCACAATTCACTACAGTGACATTTGTTAGAACGTTATTCTTCAAAACAATGTCAGCGACTGTATCTTTGTATTGCCCATTACTACAACCCGATAGAATACTTCGTAACATTAGAATTTCAAGATTCAATCAAATGTTATAATACACTGGAGTATAATGCATTCATTAGAATATCACATTTCATTACAATGACCATTGATGCTAGAATGTTACAATTGATTAGAACTTGTATCTCGCATTAATGTCACAATTCATTAGAAATTCGCATTTTTCCTCTTATGACACATTCTATAAAGATGTCAAGACTTATTAGAATTAACAAGCTTCAGAATGTAACAGGTTAAGGAAGGAAATGTCAGAGCTCTTTAGAATGCGATAACGTTAGAATGTCAAAGCTCAATAAAACGTCACATATTATTATAGAATGTCAACATTTATTAAAATATCAAGATTCAAATGTCACATAGATTATCGTTATCAGTCCAATCAACATTCTGAACCCGGTTTGATATTTGTTTTTAGAAAAAACCTTCCCCTTCCACACCCCCTCTCCACCCCAACCTTCCCAATCAATCTTCTCTGCATCATATGATTCCTCTGGTCACACGAGAAACTGGTCAGAACATTTGAGCCCATTCAAAACTTAATGTTTTGTTCAACCTACATTTTTTTCTTCTTTCTGTCGAAATTTCATTATCATCTTTATCATCTTCTGCCTTTAGTGTCTCCAGTAACTCTATAATATTATGTCATTTTTTTTGTTTTCTTTTGGAGTAGCCGTTCTTTGATTAGCAATATCATGAAAATATAAAAGGTTAAAAACTGATGAATTCTTGTCTGTTGATTCTTTACAGCTGAACTACTTGATACTTTAGAAAATTGACAACAGAAACAAAAAGCCAAATAATAATAATAAAAAAATAATACGATCAAATATCATGAATAATGGAGAATTCATCAATAGCAAATTATATATTTAAATAAAAAATGTTCAGGGAGTATTATGTGGTTACGGTTTGTTTCTTACAATTGTTTCTTTCTAGTTTTTGTTTAATTGCTTTTGAAAGTGTAAAATTAAATTTTTGCTTTGTCTTATTGTCGTTATATTTCATCATTCTGGTCACGTGTCCCGTCGATGGTATCACGTGATGGCTGAGATTGGACATTTCTATACTCCGTTATGCAGGATGTGTGTCTGGATCCCATTGAGTGACATAACTGTGCATCCGGAAGGTGAAGTGAAATGTACCTAACTACGCCATCTGCACTAAATATAGGTCAAGGCGACTATGGATGCTGACGCCATTACAATGTGGAGATGGAGAACTTGAGCCAAATGTACCGTAACATTCCCAGTTGTATATTTAATGGGCAAGTTGAGCCAAATATACCGTAACATTCCCAGTTGTATATTTAATGGGCAAGTTGAGCCAAATATACCGTAACATTCCCAGTTGTATATTTAATGGGCAAGTTGAGCCAAATATACCGTAACATTCCCAGGTGTATATTTAATGGGCAAGTTGAGCCAAATACACCGTAACATTCCCAGGTGTATATTCAATGGGCAAGTTGAGCCAAATATACCGTAACATTCCCAGTTGTATATTTAATGGGCAAGTTGAGCCAAATACACCGTAACATTTCCAGGTGTATATTTAATGGGCAAGTTGAGCCAAATAAGCCGTAACATTACCAGGTGTATATTTAATGGGCAAGTTGTGCCAAATGTACCGTAACATTACCAGCTGTATATTTAATGGTCAAGTTGAGCCAAATGTACCGTAACATTACCAGCTGTATATTTAATGGTCAAATTGAGCCAAATGTACCGTAACATTCCCAGTTGTATATTTAATGGGCAAGTTGAGCCAAATATACCGTAACATTCCCAGTTGTATATTTAATGGGCAAGTTGAGCCAAATACACCGTAACATTCCCAGGTGTATATTTAATGGGCAAGTTGAGCCAAATAAGCCGTTTCATTCCCAGGTGTATATTTAATGGGCAAGTTGAGCCAAATAAGCCGTAACATTACCAGGTGTATATTTAATGGGCAAGTTGTGCCAAATGTACCGTAACATTACCAGCTGTATATTTAATGGTCAAGTTGAGCCAAATGTACCGTAACATTACCAGCTGTATATTTAATGGTCAAGTTGAGCCAAATGTACCGTAATATTCCCAGGTGTATATTCAATGGGCAAGTTGAGCCAAATAAGCCGTAGCATTCCCAGGTGTATATTTAATGGTCAAGTTGAGCCAAATAAGCCGTAACATTCCCAGCTGTATATTTAATGGGCAAGTTGAGCCAAATAAGCCGTAACATTCCCAGCTGTATATTTAATGGGCAAGTTGAGCCAAATAAGCCGTAACATTCCCAGCTGTATATTTAATGGTCAAGTTGAGCCAAATATACCGTAACGTTCCCAGCTGTATATTTAATGGGCAAGTTGAGCCAAATAAGCCGTAACATTACCAGGTGTATATTTAATGGGCAAGTTGTGCCAAATGTACCGTAACATTACCAGCTGTATATTTAATGGTCAAGTTGAGCCAAATAAGCCGTAACATTCCCAGCTGTATATTTAATGGTCAAGTTGAGCCAAATAAGCCGTAACATTCCCAGCTGTATATTTAATGGGCAAGTTGAGCCAAATATACCGTAACATTCCCAGCTGTATATTTAATGGGCAAGTTGAGCCAAATAAGCCGTAACATTCCCAGCTGTATATTTAATGGTCAAGTTGAGCCAAATATACCGTAACGTTCCCAGCTGTATATTTAATGGGCAAGTTGAGCCAAATAAGCCGTAACATTACCAGGTGTATATTTAATGGGCAAGTTGTGCCAAATGTACCGTAACATTACCAGCTGTATATTTAATGGTCAAGTTGAGCCAAATAAGCCGTAACATTCCCAGCTGTATATTTAATGGTCAAGTTGAGCCAAATAAGCCGTAACATTCCCAGCTGTATATTTAATGGGCAAGTTGAGCCAAATATACCGTAACATTCCCAGCTGTATATTTAATGGGCAAGTTGAGCCAAATAAGCCGTAACATTCCCAGCTGTATATTTAATGGGCAAGTTGAGCCAAATAAGCCGTAACATTCCCAGCTGTATATTTAATGGGCAAGTTGAGCCAAATAAGCCGTAACATTCCCAGCTGTATATTTTATAGACAAGTATAACCGAGTTAAGGTGCCCGTGAAAGAGAGCACATCGAATAGATGGGTCTGAATTGGGTGTGGTCGGGTGGTGGTGGTGGTGGTGATGGTGGTGGGGAGGGGAGGGGTAATGTATGTATATAGAACAGATGATAGAATTAATGCGAATATTTTAATTTATCAACTTTTTATTTTTAGATCCCAGTCTGTATTAAACTACACACCAACCCCCCAACCCCATCTCTTCTCTCATCTTGGCCATAAAGATGAAAACTAAATAAATAAAGTGTTCTCAGACTTAGCTAATTGAAATCTATCAGTTTACATATTTAAAACAACGTGAGACTTTGTGTAACACAACACCGGCTGGGTGGGTCGTGTGTCCACCTGTTGTAACGTCAGGGAATTAAACCATGCAGTACTGATCTCTCTCTACGTTGGCGCACGGGGGTAGGATGTTGTGTGGGGAGGGGAAGTTACCACATCCGCAGAGGGCGTATATGAAAAATGGTGGTGATCACAGGGACGTATCTGTGCAGGTGTGCAGTTGTTGTTGGTGTAGTTGCTGTTGTTGTTGATGTTGATGTTGATGTTGTTGTTGTTGTAGTTGCTGTTGTTGTTGATGTTGATGTTGTTGTTGTTGTAGTTGCTGTTGTTGTTGATGTTGTTGTTGTTGTAGTTGCTGTTGTTGTTGATGTTGATGTTGATGTTGTTGTTGTTGTAGTTGCTGTTGTTGTTGATGTTGATGTTGTTGTTGTTGTAGTATTCACCAGACGGCATCTATCAACAGGGAGAGCTGTATTAGTCTCACAGGGGCGTATCTGTGCAAGATTACCATAAAATTCTCCGTTTGGGGGTGTACTTTTTATAAGGTAACTTTTAACAGTTCCACTTTTGCGCATGTTTTATTTTTACGCAGGGGCAAGGTATCTGTGCAAGGTGAGCTTTATTTCGTTCTCTTGGGTGTATTAGTTCAGAATACCGTCCATCACTTTCTACATGGGCGTATCTAGAACAGAGCAATCATTCACTCTTTCCCCCTGTACATCCATTATTAACATAACGCCTTTACCGATGCCACTAAGAGGTTTCTACACAAGGTGACGTCATCATTGCCTAACGGATGTCTACGTGACACCAATACCTCAACTAGCTCCTAGTAGGTGAACGGATGGTCGTGTGGTAAAGAGTTCAACTGTCGGTCTGGTTCGATTTCCGGTGAGTACACGTAGATATTTCAGGTCAAGGCTACAGTCCTCGAATTTCGCATGGTGCTTGCAAAGCCATTGCGCCATTAGTGGTATATAGGATCTGAGAGCCCTGGATTCGATCCTTGGTAAGAAGCAAGGGAATGTTACCAAGTCCTGGTAAAAGTTGGTAAAATGTCCCTTAAGTTCACCCAGCTTTAAATGAGTACCTCACTTTAAGTTGGGGGTGGGGGGGGATAATGAAGGCTGTGCTCAGTGCTAAACACACAATCCGTTTTAATATCTACCATTTTACTAAATCAGTAGCAGGGATTCCAACGGTCGATTCACTCCGTGAACGATAATCACAACGCTTCCGTGCCGTCCTAATCCGCCAGTCTCGAACCAACCTCAAAGATGCCTTGTATGCAGAGCCGTAGCTAACTATTGTGACGCCCTGTTCGAGTTAAAACAAAATGTTTGGCGTCCTCCTCCTCCCAATCTGTTAATAGCGCTCTTTCGGCTTCCCCCCCCCCCCACCTAGTTCGGCGCCCTGTGCGATCACACAACCCGCAATAACCTCACAACACTTCTGATTGTATTGCCGTTCGCTTCACTCAACATCAAGTTCTGGCTCTCTACCCTTTCTCCTCCCGTTTCACCTCTAGCTTTTGTTATAATGAAAGCTTGTAATGCGTTGCAATACTTTTCTAAGTATTAGTATTATTATAAATGTATCTATAAAAATGGTTTTATTTTTATGTATATGCATAACTCATTAATTTCATGCAAAAAAAAAACCAACAATTCCATGATATATTCTGAGAACCGTTGGCCTCCCTTTAAGTTATAGCTTTTGTATTTATGTATAGAATTCCACTTATAACTGAAGTTTAGTTATTTATTTCAAACATTTCACTAAAAGGATAAACAAATGCTGTAGCATCAAGAAGACATGTCCCTCCCTCTCTCTCTCTCCCCCCTCCCTTCCTCCCCCCTCCTCTTACAAATTGGTCATTCGATCCTAAATTAATGGACATTATTGTGAACCAAATACATCTGCCTTGAATTACAGACAGGGCGAATGGTATCAATTTACTGTGCAAATAATAGCGCATAAGTACCGCTGTACGGGAGGCCAAAGAAGTAGTCGTATAATTGTAGCGGTGTAGTGACGTGGGGGGGGGGGGAATATAGAGATGAGGGGGGAAGACCGGAGAATTTGATGCATTAGAAATGTGGCCCGGTCTCCTGTTTGATACAGTCACTCGGCATAATCAGACATTTGTAATTTGCAGTCACTTCTTTATATGCAATGCTGGATCATCTGGACATAGTAGTGGTGCTAACCCTACACTCACCTTCCCCTCCCCACCCCCTCAATACAAGGCCAATATTTGTATCGCTGATGCGATGTTTTTCATTTTTTAAGTTCAGAAATGGCTTACTGTGACGGTGGGAGAAAGGAAGTGAGGGGGGGAATGTATAGGGATTAGTCAGTGGGAGAATTTCCGTGTCTGGTTTCAATTCTACCCCCACCCTCCCCCCCATTATATTTCTGAATTACAGATTTTTTTTTTTAAATAACCATCCAGACTACGTTTGAAGCTATTAGTTTTGAAGTAGTGTACATTGTCTACAAGCCAAACAAAAATTTGCATTTGTAGCGTCTGTTACATTACAACAGCGCCCCCAACATGACAGTGAATATACACTCCCCCTCCCCCCCTTTATTTTTTAACGTCTGCTGCCGGGTAGGGTGTCAGAGCAACGTAGCACTTCACAGTGAGTGGCCTATAGGTACATCAAAGTGTACATTTAGCAACCAGCTGGTGAAAGTGATCGCTACATTTTGTAGCATTAGTATAATTTATTTGTTTTTTAATCTTTTGTGTCAAATTGTGACAGGTCAAACTTCAAAATGGCTGATCTGGTCAGCATCTTATTCATGTGTATAAAAAAAATGCAATTAAAAAAAAATTTGAATTTTAATTATCTATTTTATGAGAAATACTTTTTTTTTTTTTTTTAAATTTTAATTATGGTGTTAACTTTCAATTTCTGTCAGCTGTATCATTTTATTGGTGACGTAAGGTTTACAAATTGGGTCGATTAAATGCATGGGATAATGTTTGTATCTATCCCGTGGGCGGTCTGCCCTGTGGGCGGACATACTTAAATACTTTTGGGCGCGGATGTAGCCCCCTCCCTCCCTCCCCCCCCCCCCCCACTTTACCATTTTTTAATAATACATGAACTCGCCTTATATAGGGATCGCATACGTCTGAGCGATTCTCAAATGTTTAAACTGTTTACTCGTTTTGTTAAGGGGCCGTCCATAAAGTACGTCACGCTATTTTTGACGATTTTTGACCCCCCCCCCCTCCCCCCTGTCACAAATTTCGGGACCCCCCACCCCCCTAAAGTATGTCACACTTTCGAAAATTTTTTTTTTATTAAGAACTAATTAAAATTTAATCGAAAACTTAAATCGCACATCACTATTAAACTGCCTTAAAATATAAATATTAAAAGAACTATCAGATTATTAAATGAGTTTAATAGTAGAATAACTACATGTCAATAGTTGTATCACTTGTTCTTTGAAACAGTAACTCAATCAATTGAATTTGAAAAAAAAATTACATAAATTAGATTGACAATTATATAATATACATCATTTATCTGCTACCTATTCATTTACAATGGGTGAGGTGAACTTTGAGATAATCTTCCGATTATGCATTCTATTGACACAGGATAAGAAGTAGATTAGCGAAACTTGACCTCAACCAGTGATTAAATAATAAAAATGGAAACAAAACAATGTGACTAAAAAAAGGACTAGATTGACAAATTATGTGATCAGCTCTTGTGCTATATTGAATATGTTTATAGTGGACCTGTGAATTATGTTTAATTAAAAAAAAAATTCACTAGACATCATCCATCCATAGTGAAGTGAAGTGTTCATCCATAGTTAAGACTGACATAAATCTTTCCCCATCATCGTTTCCTGGAAGGATAGTTGAAGACAGATCAACTTCATCCTCATCTAGCCACTCAACATTCTCTGAATGTGCATTTTCCATTCTGCCAATAATTGCCATGAGTTCTCTTTGCCTTCTAGCAGCGATTCTCAAAGGACGAATGCGTTTTATCTGAGTTGATTCTGGAAAATTTGGGGTTGGCACATTCTCCTAGAAGACGGGTGGTCGAGTGGTATAGAGCGCTCGACTGTCGAGCGGAGGGTCCCGGGTTGGAATCTCAGTGAGAACCTTAGGACTTTTTCAGGTCCTGGTGAAAGTTCCCACGTCCACCCAGCTTTAAATGGGTACCTGACTTTATGTTGGGGGAGTAAAGGCGGCTGGGAATTGTGCAAACCACACAATCCCTTCATATGCCGAGGTTATAGAAACAGATGAATTCTACACTTCATCTGCCCCGATGGCCCTTTAGGGCTAAGGAAACTTTACTTTTTTACATTCTCCTGCGCCCGAGCTCTGTTTTATCCTGTATGTTTCTTCAACATTGTTTATGAGGCAAAGTATAAGTGACACACTTTGCAAATTCGATCATGTATGCTGGTCTGCAAAGATGGACAATAAAGATCATATGGTTGCACTTTAAAAACTCCTGTTGGTCTTGGCATAATGTCATCAATTTTAGAGTTTGTGCCTCAAATAAACAATGAAGGAAATGTATGTGCATCTGCATCTGCTCTTTCTGAAGCTCTGAGTCCATCAGTTGTTTGGTTGATTGGGATTGGATTTGGAGGAGGAAATAATCTCGAAGGTAAAACGTTGAAAAATGTGCTCCATACTTTGTCGCAACATTTTATGTCCTGACATTTCACAATTTGAGTGAAGTATTGGCTGGTGAGAACATGATGGTCAAACAATTCTTATCCTTCGACATCAGTCCTGCTGCATCCAATTCAGATTTCTCAGGGTTGATATATTCAGCAACTGTTGGAAATTGGTCAACAATCACATGCGACCAGATTTCAGCTAAAGTTTCACCTGCAAACTTGAAGTTTGTTCTTTCCAAATCCTCATTTATTGTTCTGCCCTGCGAATCAAAGTGAATGCCATAATGTTCATTTGGCAATATGACACCAGACAGTTCGCTGCTAAATGGAGCCATTCGACGTTCCACGCGATTATAAGCACTTCTTCCTGGTGCACTGGTTGCAAGGAATAAGGGATCAATATTATTTTAACGAAGTGATGGATTGCAACTTCAATTAAAGTAATTGTTTGTATTATAATACAAATTCCAAATTTCTTTATCAGTGATATAATTATGCAGTAGACAACAAAGAAACAATAACACTTCCGTAAGGCTACTGATAAAACAAGGCTTTGCAACAGTTTATTAGCGGTCCTAACTAGCATGAGGAATTGTGAACAACACATTGAAAAGATATGCATTTCATGCTATTTTGACATAAAACTAATTCAAGTTTTTCACAATTTTTTTTTTAATTATTTTTAAAACTATTAAGTTTAACTGAAAAAATAAAAAAATTAAATTAGAAATAAAATTAAAAATATATTAAAAATGTGACGTCACACTTGGCCTGACCCCCCCCTCCCCCCTGTCACAAACTGTCACACTTTCTTATACCCCCTCCCCCCCCTTGGAGCGTGACGTACATTATGGACGGCCCCTAACAAACAGACAAACAAAAAGAAAAGATTTTAAAAAAGAGATCCGCAATAAACATGTAAGTAAGTAAACATGTAAACCAGTAAACATGTAAGTAAGTAAACATGTAAACCAGTAAACAAGTAAACCAGTAAACATGTAAATAAGTAAACAAGCCTTCTGTTTCAAAAGTAAGTGATCTCTCCCCTCCACCCCTCATTTCCCAGGTATTCTCGTAGCTTTAAGTTTGGGAACCGTGACATGGTGAAAGCATTGAAACGAAAAGTTGTCCTATAATGACATTTGAAAGTCATACATTCGTCCCAACGGTTTCCTGCACAGCAACTAGACTAGCAACGTTCGTTGAGAAAATTTAGTACTGTTACCCAGCGCTGTATTTCTCTGTGGTGAGGTGGCTGCAATTACGGACGTTAAGTTACAAGGCGCACGTTCGAATCCCACTGTTTTCTTTTTCATTGTTATTGTTTTTTTTTTAATTCACCTTTACTGCTTTCAAGGTCGTCTGGTGTGTGAAGGCCCCGTAAGAATGAGATGAAATATCTTAGATCCTATTAACCACTTATGGGACGGTTATTAGGGTGCAATGGCCAAAGAGGCACCACGGGAGACCTAGCGGGAAACTTAAGCCATAACCTGAAAAATTTCCTTGGTCCTCACCGAAGATCGAACCAGGTACCCTAAGGTCGACAGTCGAATGCTTTACCACACGACCATCCGCCCCCCTCGTCTGATAGCAGTGCCCATATCCCCCCCAACCCTCCCTCTCTCACCAATTGGCCAATCGGAAGACATATAAGAGAGGGACTTACCTAGCCTCAAGTGAGGCGGTGACAACTGCCGTACTTTAATACGTTTGGGTACGGAAAATGGGCGGCATTTTGAGAGTCCGCCCTGGGTTCTTCTCCCACCGCACTTTAGAACTTTTGGGCACGGAAATTGGTCGGCATTTTGAGAGTCCGCCCCGGGTTCTTCTTCCGCCGCACTTTAGTACTTTTGGGCACGGAAAATGGGCGGCATTTTTCAGAGTCCGCCCCGGGTTTCTTCTCCTCTAATTTTTTTAATTGCCGGACTTAGCTTCCCCGAGCATCGGTGTGGATGTAGTCCGCCCCAACAACGATCTACGTTTAGAAACAAACAATCAACATATGAAGCCTCTGAAACAATCAACATATCAAGCCTCTGAAACAATAAACAAAACAAAAACCAAGAAAACTACCTTTTTTTGACCATTGAGAAATGCCAACCTTCTTATGGTTTCAACGACTTCACTGTGATCCTATTTCATTCATTTTTTGTGTTTAAAATCTAAATTGGTTTTCTTTTTAGTTCAATTGTGCGTCCGCCTATACGGTGGTTGATTTATTAACTTCAAAATTTACACATTTATGACCAACTCAATTAAATATTTACAACAATGTCATTTTTATCAATCTCTAACAAACAAAAAATTGGGCTTAAAAACTATCAGGACTAATTTATGTGACTATCAGCAGGTAAATAAACGTATCAATCAGAAAAAACTAAACACACAAAAAAACTCTTCAATAAGAAAAAGGAGAAGTTGATTATTCTTAATTTAACCGTCATCAAATAACAGGAACAATTTAAAAGTTCAGATAAAAACGGCACAAGTAAATTGAAACAAAACGTGTGCGAAAAATAAAAAAATCAAATGTATTATTATTTTTTATCACTGGAATCAAAGATCAAAGATTAAAAAAAGCGAAATAATAAAATCCGGAATAATGAAAATTGACAGAATACAAAACATTGAAGAATGATATCGTAGCTTGATTTTAAATTAAGAAAAATTTACAGTAACTTATGCATCTCTGTAGATCCAAACCTCATGATGCTGACCCACAGCCTCATAAAGTGACCCACAGCCTCATGACGCTAAACCCACAGCCTCATAAAGTGACCCACAGCCTCATGAAGCTGACCCTCAGCCTCATAAACTGACCGACAGCCTCATAAAGTGACCCACAGCCTCATAAAGTGACCCACAGCCTCATGACGCTGACCCACAGCCTCATAAAGTGATCCACAGCCTTATGAAGCTGACCCTCAGTCTCATAAACTGACCGACAGCCTCATAAAGTGACCCACAGCCTCATGACGCTGACCCACAGCCTCATAAAGTGACCCATAGTTTCACATGAAGCTGACCCACAGCCTCATAAAGTGACCCACAGCCTCATGAAGCTGACCCACAGCCTCATAAAGTGACCCACAGCCTCATGAAGCTGACCTACAGCCTCATAAAGTGACCCACAGCCTCATGAAGCTGACCCACAAGCTCATAAAGTGACCCACAGCCTCATGAAGCTGACCCACAGCCTCATAAAGTGACCTACAGCCTCATAAAGTGACCCACAGCCTCATGAAGCTGACCCACAGCATCATAAAGTGACCTACAGCCTCATGAAGCTGACCCACAGCCTCATAAAGTGACCTACAGCCTCATGAAGCTGACCCACAGCCTCATAAATTGATCCAGAGCTTATTTAAGCTTCAATGATTTAATGAAACCAATGGCTAAAACTACCAATGTTACATTGACCAAGAGTTTCAAGGAAATGTATCGAGTTCTTCAAGAAATTGACAGAAATCCTCAAAATGCTGAGCCACAACCTATTGACAGATAGATAGATAGATAGATAGATAGATAGATAGATAG
Source organism: Bulinus truncatus (assembly GCA_021962125.1). Classification (NCBI taxonomy): domain Eukaryota; kingdom Metazoa; phylum Mollusca; class Gastropoda; family Planorbidae; genus Bulinus; species Bulinus truncatus. The sequence goes on along the minus strand of JAGDYQ010000023.1, from coordinate 3,801,368 downwards.
ATAGATAGATAGATAGATAGATAGATAGATAGATAGATAGATAGATAGATAGATAGATAGATAGATAGATAGATAGATAGATAGATAGATAGATAGATAGATAGATAGATAGATACCACGCGTCCTGTCCCCTGTAGTGTCTCGCGCTGAGAGCTCCAATTAGTCGAGCATTAAAGAATTCACTCCTACAGGGGCGTATACCTCACTTTGTCGCTGCCCCCCCCCCACTATTTGAATGATGAATGTGATATCCATTACCACATTCATGAGGGATACCACATTGAAATACCGCCCTCACACCCTCCACTACACGCCCTCCCCTTCCTCACACATTATTCAGCGATCATCATTTCAAAAGCTGCTTATTAATGACAAAGTAAAATAAAAATCGCCCTCTCTGTACAGTGGTACATTGGGTTGTCTGCCTTGGCCGCTCGTTCACTTGAGTCTGTCCTGCAGCCTATTCTTACTGTCCACTTGACTGGCCGATGCATGGTGATTAAACGGCAATTGAGATGACCATCGTGCATGCGCCCCCCACCCCCCCCCCCAATTTCTCAACAAAGCGACACTCATGATTTCTTTTGTTTTCCTTTTTGCTTGACTGAAGTCACACAGTGAGTATCTACTTGATGAACTTGAAGAGAATGTGTGGCACAATAATGACCAGCGTCCAGCAGTGTCCAGTGGCGATGGGAAGGGGTGGTGGTGGGGGAGGACGAACCGCCAAGTGATGTCGCTGTGATTTACCTTACAGACCAATTGACTTTGAAAAATAAAAGATGCACGGTGCCCAACTGACAGATCTTTAGAACCGCTCAACAGATCTGTTATTAACTGGAGTGGAATGTCCGTCTATGGAAGAAAGATAGAGTCCTTTAGATGAACCTTCTTCTGCTTTTCAGACTTGTGTAGGTCTCTAACTGGTTTCACTGAATGGAGGGGACTTTTAAGTCTAACTTTCTCGGCTGTTATATGCTGCCCACTGATGGGCGCCCTCGACAAGTGGTTCGAGTGTTGAGGCTGAATGTCACACTCATAAGATTCGTGCTCGTCATGAGTTTGAATCCACAACAAATCCATGGACGTTCTTCGAGCAGGCATGGCGTTGTATTGGAGACAAAGACTCTGAGGGCAGACTTGGGCAAACTACAGAACGCGCTAAAAGAGGCCCGATTTACTGGTTCACCTGGCCAGCGCTTTTTTATTTTAAGGACATTTAAGTTTAAGGACATTTAGTTTAAGGGTATTTAGGTTTAAGGACAATTAGGTTTAAGGACATTTAGTTTAAGGACATTTAGTTTAAGGACATTTAAGTTTAAAGACATTTAGTTTAAGGACATTTAGTTTAAGGACATTTAGTTTAAGGACAATTAGGTTTAAGGACATTTAAGTTTAAGGACATTTAGTTTAAGGACAATTAGGTTTAAGGGCATTTAAGTTTAAGGACATTTTATTTTAAGGACATTTAAGTTTAAGGACATTAAGTTTAAGGATATTTAGGTTGAAGGACAATTAGGTTTAAGGACATTTAGTTTAAGGACATTTAAGTTTAAGGACATTTAGTTTAAGGACATTTAAGTTTAAGGACATTTAAGTTTAAGGACATTTAGTTTAAGGACAATTAGGTTTAAGGACATTTAAGTTTAAGGGCATTTAATTTATATTTGGTCTAAATAACACTCAATACATCTGTTCTTGGTTTGGTCATTCTGTGGAATTTATTCTATGGATCTGGTCCTTCTTTCCAATTTGTGAACCCATTGCGGCCCGCGATAAAAAAGTTTGACCACCCCATTGTCTTATTGGTGTGGATGTGAAAGTGTCACTACAAAACTGATAATTTAATAGTGCCAACAGTTGTTGTTGTTTTAATCATCATAAGTTTGAGCAAGTTCCAGGCTATGATAGTATTTTTATTCTTTCCTTCAGTTCGGCGGTGCGCCATTTGTGTCTGGTTCAGTTTAAAGGTAAATATGGCGGGATCTAATCTCATCTGTCATAAACAGTGGTTCATCCAAGGTCACAGCAGTCACTGACTCCATAACTACGACCATAGATGTAAGCTATCTATTCTTTATATCTATGGCTACGGTACTACATGATCCTCATGAGATGTGACTATCATTCTCGTGTAGTATGGCGTATGACATGACAGTTTCGAGTGGTGTGACGTATGCCATGACAGTCTCATGTGGTATGACGTATGGAATGACATTCTCGTGTGATATAACGTATGAAATGACAGTCTCGTGTTGTGTGAGTGTGACTATGCCATGACAGTCTCGTGTGGTATGACGTATGAAATGACAGTCTCGTGTGGTATAACGTTTGAAATGACAGTCTCGTGTGGTGTGACGTATGCCATGACAATCTCGTGTGGTATGACGTATGAAATTACAGATATAGTATAAAGTGTAACGAGACAAACTGCTGAATTAACAAACTTCCTCGTTTTGTTTTTTTCAAGAGCTGAGTGACCCAAAGCACGTCTTCAGCCATTTCCGTGTTCCTGAATGTCGACACATTAAATCAACAGGTAGTAGCACTGAGGGGGTCATGGTTTAGTTAAAGATTTAGACAGAAAGAATCAAATTGGCAAAGCAGAAAAAATATTGTTGCTGGAAAGGTATCCGATTGCAGGGGCGTACCTAGGGAGTAGGGGTCCAATTTCGAAAGTCCTCCGGGCCCCAACTTGAAGGGGGCCCCCAAAATATTTTTTTACATTAAATATTAAGTACTTTATTTCATGTCTTGGTGTCGAATGTCAAAATGTAGGGGACCTCAAATAAGCCAAGTCCCCCCGGCCCCCAAATCCCTAGGTTGGCACTGTCCGATTGGTTTAAGGATTATAATAAATTAAGAGTTGGAAAGGTACTTCCGATGCGTACAAGTGCATTGGCTGTTATAATAATACTAGAGAGGACCGGAAGCCATGATTAATATTTTAAACTGGAATACTGTTGTATTAGTTCTTTACTTTCGATTTAACGCAGAACCCAAATCGCTATTATTTATATAGATAGGTCAGTTTTTAACTAGAGCGCCCACCTACCAGTATCAAGGGGAATAATAGGTACTTCCCATCCTCGGGTCTTCATCATCATTGCCCTTCACCCATGGGAGGGTATATGCCAACAACAACAGATCTCCAGAGTGATCTGTCCTTTGCCCTCGGGTCTTACATGCGGATTTTTTTTTTTTTAAAGTTTAAAGTCGTACTATTGCACTAATATCCCGGTACGTGCTGACCTAGTATTCTGCATGGGCCCTTTTAAGATAGGGGAAAAAAACATGGTTAATTTAAAAAAAAACTTGATGTATAAAAAATGTTGTCATAAAAATTAAATAATTTAATCAATAGAATAAAAAGGGTCCTTTGCTTCCATTTTATGTACAATGTAAACATTCTCAACACATTTATTGGAGAGTGTTTTACCTTTAGATGAACTAATTGAACTCAACAATTAGCCTACGTGCCACCAATGAAAACCGTCAAAATTGGAGAGAGAACCACCATTATGGCTTCACGTTTTTTTTTTATTTGGGCCTTTCGGGTTTCGTCACGAGCTATTTCTGAGCCATCAAGTCGCTGCTAGTATCAATCATGAATAATACATTGGTGTTAGTCAGGGCCGTGGTCTTCTATTCTGGGGCCCTGTGCAAGCTACATTTTGTTTGGTGCCCTCTACCCAATCTAAATAAATTAACACAAAAAAATTAACAGCGCCCTTTTCGGCGCCCCTTAACAGTTCTGTGCTACTGGGACGAGTTTGACATTTAGCAACTTTCCCCTCCCCCCGCCCCCACCACCACTTCCATCATAGTCTAAAAAAAATTATAACCAAGTAATGGATCAGAGATTTGAACCCATTACCTGCACAAGGCTATTGGCTCAGGAGCTCAACCACCAACAAGGCAAGCCCTCCACCCCACCCCACCCCCAAACAATCTCAAGTAGCCATGATCAATCTCTTGACTCCAAATATTTTCTGTTCCGAAAAAAATAAAACAAAAGTTGTATTCATACACACACACACACACACACACACACACACACACTAATAAAAATATTCAAAAAAAATGAAAATAAGACGCATATACTAGCGCATTTTTTTATCCTTCTCTCCTTCGGCCATTGTCCAGTTATCATCGTCACATTGTCCAGTTATCATCGTCACATTGTCCAACTAGTCAGGGCGTTGAAATGTACCAAACAGCAGTCTGTGCGTGTGTGTGTGTGTGTGTGTGTCACATGGCTCCCCGCTCAGACACAGCCTGTTGTTCTACCTTGAAGTGTTTATTGCATCGAGTCACCCAAGCAATACAAAAGTTGTTTTTTTTTATAAATTTAAGAAAAAAAAAAAGGAAATTCCCAAAGGTATTGCTAAAACACGCACTCCGGTATGCGCGCGCACACACAGGTATGCATTCAGACACAGACACCAAGGTGCGCGGTACAAAACGCAACAGCCATTCCATGTTACACTTTTATTTTATTTTTTGCCCCTCCCCCCCCCCCGTATTTTCTAGGGTTACCTGGGGTCATGATCAGGTCAACTGGCAGTTTTCATTTCACCCACACACACACACACACACACCCTATCCCCACCCTACCCCCATCCCACACCTTTCGTAGTCCTCTTCCCTCTGCTCCCTTGTACCAAACACTACCGGGGCAGTGACTGTTCATCTCTCCACTCGTTACCTGTATATACACACTGGGTCATGTCAAGTACATTGGCGTGGGTGGTGGTGGGGTAGGGAGAGGGGGAGAGAGAGAGAGGGGGGGGGGGAGCAAGAGAGAGAGAGAGACCGAAAGAAGAAGCCTGGGAGTACAGGTTAAGATGACAGCGAGTAATAAAGGAAGGTGATAAAATATTCAAGTTACCTGGGCCTGTGACAATAGGCAGCTGCGGTTTAAACAAAAATTGACGTTGCCCCCGGTGTGCGCATAGCCGCCCGTCTGACCACAATCTCGCATACACATGTACGTCATACGGAATAGCCATACCAAGAAATACCTATTATTAATAGTAACGTGTTATTCCAAGTTTATTTCTTTAGAAACAGCGGTCCTCATCATTTGGGCTATTTGCGACCCACTAATAAAACTTCAGTTTCGGCGATCCATCTATAAACTAAGTCAAGATGGGATGGGTTAAAAGAATTATGATCGCAAAATTAATTGTATTTTTTTTCTGAATTAAAGAATTACAGTCAATTCCGCTTAATTGGGACACATCGGGACCGAGGCCTTTTGTCCCAATTAAGCGGCTGTCCCAATTAAACATACACATTCACTATTGGCTTCTTGGTTTGGTTTCTTTGAGATTTGTCCCGAATAAGCGGCTGTCCCACTTAAGCGGTGTCCCAATTAAGCGGAATCCACTGTATTTTGAAAAAATATCTGAGGAATCATTACAACCTCATATCGCTACTTTGGGAGCCACTGCTGCAAAAAAAAATACACAGTCAGCAGGTCAGTGACACAAACCTAATGGGGGGGAGGGAGGACTTTGAATTTTACATAAGTGTTTGCATAATGGAGAGAGCCGTCAACAACATCATCTGGGCTGATCAAAGCGTGAGGCAATCTTCGGCACATTAAATAAACATCTTCAACTATTTTTATTATATTCATTCTCATTGGTTACTGGAATCACGTGTCGTGGTGAACGGACGGTTGCAGTGGTTCAAAAACTTGTTGGGTAGAGATTAAAGTAAGAAGAATAGGATCAGGAGCATCTTCCAAACCCAGTTGTTCTCAAAGTGTGTGTGGGGGGGGGGGGGTCTCAAATCACAGGTGTGTTGCGGGCGCGTCTCATGTAGAGGTTCTGGATTAATAATGACAGGCATAATCAAAACCTAACTTGTGTATACATATGGCTCTTCTTTTATGCACGTATGTCGCTTGATTCAAACTTTTAAACTCGTAATGAAATAAAAGGCGCGGGGGGGGGGAGATTTTTTATGACGCGTTTATTTTTTTTTTATGGTATTTTTGTTGATTTCCATCTGGGTAACAAAAACTAAACAGTTTTTATAGTCGCTCGCGAAGCGTACTAATTTATGAACCATTGGTCTGATACGAATTACGAATTACCGGCACTATTATTGTGCCCAGCACGAAGTCACTCAACTCACCATCTCAGTTTAACAAACTCATTATACATAAGACTTTTAAAAATTCTTTAAAGCGCATTTCGCAGTATTAGGATCTGGGACATGCAGATGACCAGAAAGGTCACACTGACAAACAGTCAGACGCTCTGTCAAACAGATCGACAAACACACATTTTGTCAGACTTAGAGAATGGCCGATAGACGGACAAACCGAATTGGCAGACAGAAGGTACGCCGTAAGACAGATACAGATAGATAGATAGATAGATAGATAGATAGATAGATAGATAGATAGATAGATAGATAGATAGATAGATAGATAGATAGATAGATAGATAGATAGATAGATAGATAGATAGATAGACAGAAAGACAGACAGACAGACAGATAGACAGACAGATCGATCGATCGATCGATAGATAGATAGATAGATAGATAGATAATCTATAGATAGATATATAGATAGATATATAGATAGATAGATAGATAGATAGATAGATAGATAGATAGATAGATAGATAGATAGATAGATAGATAGATAGATAGATAGATAGATAGATAGATAGATAGATAGAAGTGGAAGCCACATAATTAATCCTCGCCGGCAATCCATCCACTCCTTCCCCTTTCTCTCCCAGTGCACAAATACTCGCACACTCTCTCTCTCTCTCTCTCTGTCTCTCTCTTTCTTATACACACACACGCGCGCGCGCGCACATCACACACACACACACACACACACACATACACTATTGGGCTGTTTAATTAGGAGGCAAAACAAATTAGTCGCGAGTAGTCGCGTGGTAGCGTTGCGCCAGGAGTGGGAAGGGGGGGAGGGGGGAGGTGTATCTGCGTTGTATTTAAGGGGGGGGGGGTGTGCGTTGAATGGTCGGGTTGGGTCGGGAAAGGGGGGGGGTGTTGCGGGGAGGGGTATGACGAGTGAGGTCGTCAACGGCAGACGTCTTCACGTAAGATTCCTCTGTTCAGGAGTGAGTGAGTGTCCGTGTGTTTGTACGTGTGTGTGTCCTCGTTTCATTCTGGACCTCTTCACGTATTCATGGCGAGGAGGGGGGGTGTGTCTTTTTATAGAGGTCACAGTTCAAAGAATTGGCGAGTTTTTGCTGGATATAAAGTAATGTAAAGGAAAAAGGTTTTAACGGTGTGGGAAGTGGGGTGTGGGTGTAGAAGGTAGGAGGTTGAGATAAAGAAGGACACCTTGACCAAGTCCGTTTCTTCGACAATCATTGAATTCTTCTCTCTCTCTCTCTCTCTCTTTCTCTCTTTCTCTCTCTCTCTCTCTCTCTCTCTCTCTCTTTCTCTCTCTCTCTCTCTTCCTTCCTTTCCGTTTTCATCGCCTGCCCATTGCCCCATCACCAGTCTTGTTCTTTATCAGAGATGTCGCCCCAACGTTTTCATCGCCTGCCCATTGCCCCATCACCAGTCTTGTTCTTTATCAGAGATGTCGCCCCAACGTTTTCATCGCCTGCCCATTGCCCCATCACCAGTCTTGTTCTTTATCAGAGATGTCGCCCCAATGTTTTCATCGCCTGCCCATTGCCCCATCACCAGTCTTGTTCTTTATCAGAGATGTCGCCCCAACGTTTTCATCGCCTGCCCATTGCCCCCACCATCAGTCTTGTTCTTTATCAAAGATGTCGCCCCAATGTTTTCATCGCCTGCCCATTGCCCCCACCATCAGTCTTGTTCTTTATCAGAGATGTCGCCCCAACGTTTTCATCAAAGGCTCCCCATCTCCCCATTTTTTTTTATTTAGCCCCTTCCCCTTGTCCATTGGTTGTTATTTCTTTTTCTACCCCAGCGTTATCTTTTGAGTCATTGTTAGGTCATAGTCATGCTGACCTGAACCAACCTCCTCTATTCACTCCCCCCCCGGGCCGCACAATCCCTTTCTCCTATCCCTAAATTATTTCATTGTGCGTGTGTGTGTGTGTGTCTGACCCCCACCCCCAGCTCTGATCTGACCACATGATGTCATGTAATTGGATAGCGGCCATTGTTCACTGGTTGACACTACAGACCAAAAGACTAAGGACGCTGAATGTGTTGTTGTTTTTTTTTTGTTCCATATTTAGTGCCACGTGCTGGCCTCGCTTTCAAAACATGCGGGAATAACTCAAACGTGTTTCTTTTTTTTAAAACTTATATTTCAGCACAATTTTTTTTTCTTATTTGTGTATATAAATAATATTTAGCCCTAAAGGGATGGCGCCATAATATCTGAGGGAGGGAGGGAGGGAGGGAGGGGGAGAGGGTGGGGGGTCTTAACAAACCTAACAAGTAGGGCGCTCTCTCCTTCCAAAAAAAAACTGTCAAAAATATTAATCATTATAATAGAATTCGATATTGTTGGATGGAGCCCGTCATGTATATAGGGACTTGGCCTGTATATGGCTCGCCTTCCATCGGCGTCCCTGATGAGCCCTATATATACAGGGGCGGATATTTGTGTCAGCAGAGACCCTCCTGGGCGCGGATGAAAATAATATTGGTCCCTTTGGAAAAAGAGAGACATATTAAAGGGATCAAAGATCGGGCTCTGTGGGGCCCCTAAATATTCGGGCCCGGGGGGGCACTCGCACGCCGCGCCCATCCTTAAATTCCCCTCTGTCTACATGCATTGCTAGTTTACATACATATTATATAATAACAAAGATATAACGGCTTTATATATATATTATTTGATATCATGCGAGTGAAGTCTGAAGCTTGTCTTAGCTCAGTATTCGGTATTACCTAACACAATAAAAATTAATAATTCTGAAATACTTTTTCTGCCAGGATTTGAACCAAAACCTTTTAAGTTGCAAGTATATTATGTGCGGTTCACTTTCTTCAGTGGGGGGCGCGTTCATTTATTTAGGCTCCCTGCTGGTCGGGGAATTATTTAATGGTACCCGACACTGTGTGTCCTGAACTTAGCGAATCTGACCCGACAATATGTGTCCTGAACTTAGCGAATCTGACAGAGAGCAATCATCTACTGTGTAAAATAAAACAAGAGATTCATTCATTCCTGTCATTCAAATAGTTCAAGCGTACATTTTATTTTAGTCGTACCACCAACAGGTTGTTATTTGTTCATAAACAATAAATATCGGCACAAAGTAGTTGTACGGATAGAGGAATAGACACAGAGTAGTTGTACGGATAGAGAAATAGACACAGAGTAGTTGTACGGATAGACAAATAGACACAGAGTAGTTGTACGGATAGACAGATAAACACAGAGTAGTTGTACGAATAGACAAATAGGCACAGAGTAGTTGTACGGATAGACAGATAGAAACAGAGTAGTTGTACGGATAGAGAAATAGACACAGAGTATTGTACGGATAGACAAACAATGTGACAAACAAGACATACGCTTACTCCAAGGCAGACCCCTCAGCCGGCGCCGCGCGCCGGCTACGCCGCCGAATTTTCGTCCGCCGTAAATCCGCCGAAAAATATACTGCGCGCCTCATTAGCCGCCGTATTTCGTTCGCCGTTATATTAACTGTCGCATTACGTAATCTTGTTGCACATGACCTTGCTGACTATATCAGCTCTGTCTTGAAAAGCTTTTCTGTTGATTACAAAATACTAGCTGCCATGATGGTGCTTCAATTATAAAAAAGACTTCAAAGCTTTTGAAGGTTGACTCTTATCAGCACTTTACAGAACACGTATTGCACCTTAATACTACCGACAGCATCAATAAAAATGAAGAATTTCAAGATCGCAATCATAGAAGACGATGCAGCATTCACAGAAGATAAAGAAATGATAAAGACTCTGAAAGAAGGCATTTCTTAAGTGTGTGAATTGCTTCTTGTAGATGATCAGCTCAATTCATCAATAATGGATGCCTCTGAGAGCAGCACTAACGCCATCAATGACAGTCATAGACACAATGATAAGTCAGTGAAGGCATCATGTCCAACGCGTTGGAATTCAACATTGATGATGATTCAGTCTATACTTGACTTTAAAATATGATGATGATGACAAAATACGAATGATAAGCTGTCAGCTCTCAACCAGCTTGACCATCGATTTCCTGTAAATGATCACATTAAGCTGCTTCAGCTGCATGATCTAAATTTCAAATCGTTGATTCCACGGTCAGAAGCAACCACAATTCTGGAGAATGCAATACAGTCAGCAATGGTCCGTGGATTCATCATGTCAAAAGCTGATGTAACGCATTCGCAGCTAGTCAGTGAACATGTTTCTGAAGAAACCCGATGTAAGCGATTGCGAATGGAGCTGATAATGAAGCTGAGCAGTCACCAGACGATTGTACTAATAAGGTATTCTATGTTAATTTATGGCATTGAAACAGTTATCGTTTTATTTCGCTCTCAATAGACCAGTCAGTTTGAAGTAAAATATTCTTAAATACATATACTGCGCACTTTAATGAAGTGTTTTATAAACTAGCAGTTAGTACTGTTGTGTTATGATTTTTTGAACTTTTATTTCAGATGGCTGTGGAAATTGCAAACTATTTGACGGTGCCTGTTGTTCAATTTCATGATGTCCTCGCTTTCTGGCGTAGCAGTGTTGCATCATCCTCGTATCCACAACTTACTCAACATCTTCACATATCATCAGCATCATCTGTACTACATCGCGTTTGTTTTATTAATGACAATTATAAACTGATATTTTAAGTGCTTATCAAGGTATTGAGTGGCAGAAACTGAATGAGTGCAATGCATTAATGCACTGTATTAGTAGGACAGCACATAAACTGTTTATTTCTGTTGTTATAAATAATAAAACTTTCCCCCAAGTATTATAAAAGTGTTTTATTGCTGAAGTTTTATCAATTCAATATTGTCTAGGCGTCAGCCGAATTTTAGCCAAATATTTCATAATCTGCCGAAAATCAGCCGAAAATTCAGCTGCAAATGTCAATTGACTCAATTTACGGTCAAATTCGGCTAAGCCGGCTATCAGCCGAAAAATTATGTCAGCCAGCCGAACCTTAAAAAAAATTTGGCTGGCAGGTCTACTCCAAGGGGTACGGGAAAGCGTATGCATGGGCCCCTAAAAATGTATTAATGGTCGCTGCTTAGGACTTGGAAATTCTAAATATGCAGTCATTCCATAGATTCTAAAAAAAAAATATTTTGATTCTTTCTATGAACATTATTACACCCACCCCGAGTCAGGGTAACCCACTTATATCCATATTTAATTTTTCTTTTCCATTTCTAGTTATACAAATGCCATCTAAATAATAGATCTAGATATACAACTATTTTCTAAATAATAGATCTAGATATACAACTATTTTCTAAATAATAGATCTAGATATACAACTATTTTCTAAATAATAGATCTAGATATACAACTGTTTTCTAAATAATAGATCTAGATATACAACTATTTTCTAAATAACAGGTCTAGATATTTTGTTGTCTCTTTAGTTAGATATACCATGTTTTGGCGATTATGTATATTATATTTATTTTTATTTTTTTTAAATACCAGGAATCTTCATTTTCTTTACCTATGAATAATTATTCAAAGCAGTTATCGGTCGCGCCCCACTCCCCCCATCCGTCGCCACAATTAGGCGCCCGTTCCAACAACAGTACACAACGAGGCGTATAAAAAATAAATGTTATTTCATCCATCGCGGTGGACTGAGGTCACAACGTCATTGTGTCGATGAACAGACCAGCCTCAGTTAGGCCACCTGTCATACACGGTCAGTTAAACTAAACAACACACGTGCCAGTACAAACTGCCAAATAATGGTTTGACGGCGGTTCTGGCCAGGAGAGGCAGTGTGTGGGGAACTAATGGTCGAGAATTCAACAAGACAACTTCAATAGGTCTTGGGTGGTTGAAAAAAGAGATAGTTGTACGATAGGTGGTGATAAGTATTGACGGATAAATGTGTGATAGGTGATAAGTATTAATAGATGAATGCATGATAGGTGAGACGTTTTGATAGATAAGTGTATGATAGTGATAAGTATTAATAGATAAGTGTATGATAGGTGATAAGTTTTGAAAGAGAAGTAAATGATAGTGATAAGTGTTAATAGATAAGTGTATGATAGGTGATAAGTTTTGATAGATAAGTGTATGATAGGTGATAAGTATTAATAGATAAGTGTATGATAGGTGATAAGTTTTGATAGATAATTGTATGATACGTGAAAAGTATTAATAGATAAGTGTATGATGGGTGATAAGTATTAATAGATAAGTGTATGATAGGTGATAAGTTTTGATAGATAAGTGTATGATGTATGATAAGTATTGATAGTTAAATGTAATAATAGATAAGCATATGACAAATAAATGTATCGACAGATAATTTCATTGATTGATAAATGCGTTGATAAATAAATATACGACGGAAAGAGACATTTGTATTGACAGAGATAAAGAAACTGGCTTTTTTTAAATATATCTGCATGGGACAAAATTGCACTTATCTTAAAATACAATCTGTTTTAAATTTTTTTTTAGTTCCATCCCAAATGTTAGCTGTTTGCTTTTTCTTAAATGTGACTTCCACCCTTCAACCCCTCCCCCTTCCCCTGTTTTTCTTCATTGCCTTAAACGGGTAAATAGTCAATTAGTCCTAATCAGATATACCGTGATGATAGCCACACAATCCGAAAATGCGTTATGTGTTTGCTTTCCATTTTTTTTTTTGGTAATGTTTAGAATTACAGATAGTTGGCAAGCGTCTATTCGGAAGGACAAATTTAATGAATGGGTAAAAAAATGTGTTGCACATAATGCACTTGTTTAAGAAAGAGTTTAAACAAGGGCAGCAGTCTGGGGGGGGGGGAAGGGAATGGGGGGGGGGGGGTAGGCGTGGGGGTAGGAGGCATACATGGGATGGAGGCTGAATGGCGTGGAGCTAAAGATGCTACACAATTGCGCAGAGGGGGCGAGATTGTGGAGGGGCTAATTGAAGTTGCCCAGGGGGGTCTCACACGTGACTGCTACGTTGGTTTAAAAAATAAAAACGAATACCCAAGTCCTATATCTCCTTTCTAATCTTATAAGACACTAGAGTGATTTAACTGTTGGCATCATATGTTGATCGTTTACTTATCTGTGGGATGCATTATTAAAACGGTTATAAAATTCCACCCCCTCAACTTCATATTTATCACCACCTATCTCCATTACGTCATCTTTGTACATCAGATACTTTACCTTATTTGGACTTATTATATAATATTAGCTGTACCCTGCAAAACCTTTGCATAGAGTTATATCCCCTTAAGTTTGTTCGGTATGCTATGTTATTTTTGGTTTAGGGTAGATCCGATTTTTTCGTGATTGTATTTTAAACTGGAATACTGTTGTATTAATTCTTTACTTTCTATTTAAACGCAGAACACACACCGCTATTATTTTATTAGATACATGTATACAAAATAAGGTCTTCATCTTTTTTTACCCCTCTAATGCATTCTGTGTCTCTGTATTTCGATTCAATTTTTCACTCTCTTTCTATCTATCTATTTATCCATCTCTCGGTCTATCTATCACTCATTCTCCTATCCACTTCGCCTATTTTGTGTATGTCATTATTTTACGAGGGGGTGGGATGGGGGGGGGGGGAAGGGTAATAAATCTGGTATCTACATTTTTGAAAATTATGTTTGGCATAATTGTTTTTAATTATTATTTAATTATGACAGCATTGATTGTCAAAGTTCTGCATTGATCTGATCGTTTCGTTTCATCGATAATGTCATCTGAAACTCAATAAATGTTTTTATATTAACAATTACTTGCTACAAATACAATCATTTATTTTCCTCCCCGTTTGATGTTTGGCCTGACCACAAAGATGACTGACCTTTGACCAAGAGGTCGACCTAGTTATTTGTTGTTTTTTTTTAAAATTTCAACTCTTGGTCCTTACTCTTTAGGGGTGTGCGCGTTTGTGCGTGTGAGCGTATGTATGTGTGTGTGTGTACGCGCTCGCTCGCGCGCGTGATAGAGTGAGTGTTGAGGTACCAAAAGATTGAGTTATGGCCTCGATGCCGCCTCATTATAATCAAAGACAAGCGCGCGCGTGGTGACCTGCATAACGAGAGCCGGGGTCTGGGGAGACACTGGAAACACAGACAGAGGGAGTAAAATAGGTCAAGGGTCAAGGCAGAGAATAGCCAGGTCATTATAGCTTGGACCGCAACAATGGGTAAAGGACCATTTGGAAGGGTGCCATAAGGATGTGAGAAGAGGGGGGGGGGAAGTAAAGCGATCCAGAACAAGGAAGAGGAAAGGTGTAAGTGGGTGTGGGGAGAAAAAGGGGCGCGGGTAAACAGGCGGCGTTGAACGCCCTGAATGCTAAGGAGCAGAACGAATTAAGAACAGATATTGACAGACCAAAGACACAGAGACACACACACACACACATACACACAAATATTTGTATGTGTATCATGTTATAATTGAAATAGTTGTTTCCTTACACCGGAACACGACGAAGAAAAATATTTTACGGAAAAAAAACGATTGGCATTTAACCGAAGATAATCACAAAATTCCATATATATAAAAAAAAAGGTTTAAGTAAGCGAACAATGGAAGTCGAGATGTTGTCTTGCACCAGTAATGCAGTCGTTTATTTATTCCGCCTTTGAATGGAGTGATGTTTAAAACTGTCGACGAGCTTTTGTGGTCGTTTTGTCTGATTGTCTGCCTGTTTGCTGGTCTGACAAAATATATGTGCACCTTATTGTCTGCCTGTTTGCTGGTCTGACTAAATATATGTGCACCTTATTGTCTGCCTGTTTGCTGGTCTGACAAAATATATGTGCACCTTATTGTCTGCCTGTTTGCTGGTCTGACAAAATATATGTGCACCTTATTGTCTGCCTGTTTGCTGGTCTGACAAAATATATGTGCACCTTATTGTCCGACTGTTTGCTGGTCTGACAAAATATATGTGCACCTTATTGTCTGCCTGTTTGCTGGTCTGACAAAATATATGTGCACCTTATTGTCTGCCTGTTTGCTGGTCTGACAACATATTTGTGCACCTTATTGTCTGCCTATTTGCTCGTGTGACAAAATATATGTGCACCTTATTGTCTGCCTATTTGCTCGTGTGACAAAATATATGTGCACCTTATTGTCTGACGATTCCAGCCCTGTCTGACTATTCAACTGTTTTTCATATTAATGTATGTTTACCAACATATCTATAACTTATCGGTTATCATATCTATAACGTATCGGTTATCATATCTATAACGTATCGGTTATCATATCTATAACGTATCGGTTATCATATCTATAACGTATCGGTTATCATATCTATAACTTATCGGTTATCATATCTATAACGTATCGGTTGTCAGAGGCTTCAGATAATTAACTCAAAGAAAGTGTTCCGAAAACAAATAAAAACAGTTATGCTAGCAGATGTGGGTGGGACGGACGGCCGATGCGGATGGTGTAGATAGATACTTACTCGACTGCCAACCTGACAGACCTGGGTTCGATCCTCATGGGAATTTTTCCAGGTGAAATGTGTTTCAAAGTCGTCCCACAAGTCCACCCAGCGTTAAATGTGTACCTGACTTAATTTGGTGAAGTAAAGGCGGGGCTGGGTGTTGTGCTAACCACACAATCCATTCATATGTCGAGGTTATAGAAACAGATAAATTCTACACTTTATTAGGTCCAAAGAAATTGTACTTTTTTTTTTAGCAGATGTAAACAGTTAAACATTTAACAGTTTGACATTTAACAGTTTGACATTTAACAGTTTGACATTTAACAGTTTAACATTTAACCGTTCAACATTTAACAGTTTGACATTTAACAGTTTGACAATTAACAGTTTGACATTTAACAGTTTGACATTTAACCGTTCAACATTTAACAGTTTAACATTTAACAGTTTGACAATTAACAGTTTGACATTTAAAGTTTAACATTTAACCGCTCAACATTTAACAGTTTGACATTTAACAGTTTGACAATTAACAGTTTGACATTTAACAGTTTGACATTTAACCGTTAAACATTTAACAGTTTGACATTTAACAGGAACATTCTATAAACCTGCAGCTATTCAGGGCCGCAGCCTGAAATTCAGGGTGTGGGGGGCCTTAAAAAACAATGACAACTCTGACCACCCTTCCCCCCCCCATTTAGCAGCAAAGCCATAAAGCTCTGGGCCCCTGACAACTGTTAGGGTTTCCTCCTTCTCTTTATACGGTGCCTGTTTGTGTGTGAAGTCCCTGTAAGGATGAGATGAGATCTCCTAGATCCTATAAACCACCAAATGGGACGTTTTTGCAGTGCCCTTCTTCCATTCCCACTACAACCGACAGTGCAATGACAATGGAGGCACCACATGACCTGAAATATCCATAGGTCCTCACCGAAGATCGAACCATGGACCCTCCAGGTCGATGGACCAGCGCTGTACCACACGACCATCCGTCCCCAACCGACTACGGTAGACCTGCATGATTTCATTGGTTTGACTTAGGTCATGATGGTAGAGCGACACATGTGGAGTGAACTGTCCATCATACAATAAGAATAAGACGAAATATTTCATTGTATTTCACTTTTCAGACTCTCTGTTCAAGACAAATTTTGCATCTGTATTTAACCGTAACTTAATTTTGGAACGGTTTTTTTTTTCTGTCTTCAATGTTTAATATTAAATTAATAATTAAAAAAAAAAAGAAATGCATATAAATTAATAATGGAATTAGGCTAATTCATGGAATTTCTTTTCAATTTTACTTTCTGTGGGGAGAAGTGTAGTATGGCAGGCCAGGGCCCTAAATGGGCTGTAGAGCCAAAGGAAGAAGAAGAAGAGGGGGTTTTAGGCGGATTTCTTAATGAATTGAGGCGGTTTTTAGTTTTAAAAAATGAAACCTCTTGCACTACAGGCAAGTTACAACAATCGCGGAAAAGTGAAAATTTAAATGTAAATACTCTTTTATTCTTTTATTAAGGAATTAGTTTCCTTTAAAAAATATTTGCTAAGTATTATAAAAAATAACGCTTTCTTCGTCATATTGAGAATTATACAACACAATGTATGTGTTACCTTTTCCTACTTAGTCATAGAATCAATAATAATAAAAAAAAATATCAGTGTAGGCCTATTTGGTTTTCGTGGGGTGGGGTGGAAGGGGGGGGGGAAGGGAAGAGGCTAACTCGTCCGACTCCCGAGTGTCAGATATGTTAGGCGTGCCTCATCATTCACTAATGAAGGTTTTCATGTCATCTTTTGTGGTAAAGACAGTTCTTTCTAGTCAAAAAGTGATGTGCCCAGCTGTTCTATCCATACAGTAGTGAATACAGCCGTGCCCAGCTGCACTACCTATATAGTAGTGAACACTGCATTATCCGGTCATTTAGTCACTTAGTCAAACATTTAAAAACAAAAAAAACAACTGAAATTCAAATTTTCACATGACCTCATTAAGTCACATGACCTAGACCCTGTCGTCTGCAACCCGAGACAGGGCAGCGCGTGGACACAGTTGCTTTCAATAATTATCGTCTGTAGTTTTTTTTTTTTTTGTTTTGTGCTTTAATTCAACATTGCTGAAATGTGGGGGGGGGGGGGGGGAAGGGGGTGATAGCAAAATATAAAAAAAAAAAAAGTTGAAAAAAGTGAAAACAAAGGGTTCGAGACTACAGAGTTGACATGGTCGGGACGTAAGGTGGGGAAGGGGGTGGATGGGGGGGGGGCAGGGGGGGTGCTGGTGGGTGGGTACAAAAAAAATGTGGTGATGATTCGATTGCCCTTTATCTAGGTCACTGATCAAACTTGACCTATTTAAAATAAAATACCACTGGCTAGTTTGGCTGCCTGCCTTCCCACCCCCCCCCGCCTTCCCTTCTGTTCTCCCCCCCCCTTTCCTCCCGTGGGCCATTGCACATCCATGTCGAGTAGAATCATCTTGTGTTGTATTTATTGGGGTGGGTGGAGGGGCGGGGGGTGGGTGGGTGGCAGAGAAGTTCGATAAACCTGCCACAGTGCTCGATGTATGGTGTGGGGGGGGATATAGAGAAGATAGGGACGTTTGGTTGGGGGGGGGGGAAGGGTGGTGATAAAGAGGGGGGAAGGAAGGAGGTAAGTTTGGTCGTTTTTTTGGACGTTCACCTGAGACCTGTACTCCTTCAGCGGTATTGTTTTTTTTTTTTTTGTTGTTGTTTAAACTTATTCAATATTGACATTTGGACGATTTCAATCATTTAAAAAAAATGGCTTCGGTTTATGTTAGATACGTTGAAAGGGGCGGGTGGGTGGGGTGTGGGCTTAGGGTCACAGGCGGATAGGATAAAAGGTGACAATGTGGGTTGTTGACATTAGTTAATTGATGCCTCATGTACGTGTGCCGTGGGTTCCTAGCAACTACCCCCTACACACACACCCTCCCCCAGATAAAAGAGTACATACAGTACAAGAAAAACTGAAGGGGTGTGGGGGGTTAATAGTTTTTTTGGGATGGGGACACGGGTGGATAGGGTGGTGTCAAAAAGCACAGGTAGAGAAATGAAGAAAGTATTACTAGGTGACTGATGGTGCACATCTCCCCATCCCCACCCAATTCATGTGCACATATCTAGGTAAATAGGCAAAGATAAATGGGCCTAATAGTGAGAAAAAAACCAATATAGGTTAGTCCATGACAGACAATATGTAGTCCTGTCACACATGACAGACAATATGTAGTCCTGTCACCCATGACAGAAAATATGTAGTCATGTCACCCATGACAGACAATATGTAGTCATGTCACCCATGACAGACAATATGTAGTCCTGTCACCCATGACAGAAAATATGTAGTCATGTCACCCATGACAGACAATATGTAGTCCTGTCACCCATGACAGAAAATATGTAGTCATGTCACCCATGACAGAAAATATGTAGTCATGTCACCCATGACAGACAATATGTAGTCATGTCACCCATGACAGAAAATATGTAGTCATGTCACCCATGACAGACAATATGTAGTCCTGTCACACATGACAGACAATATATAGTCCTGTCACCCATGACGGACAACATGTAGTCCTGTAACCCATGACAGATATGTAAAAGATACTGTATAGTGGAAGTTAAATTGTTAACAGAACTTTGTTTTTATTTGAAACCGTTCTGGCTATCAAATTTTTAAGTTTTATCAAGTTTTTTAAATTTCACAATTTATTGCATGAGGGTGATAACACATTCGTAAATATTCAAATAAGTGGTACAGTCTTTTACAGACAGTTTTGTATCGGGTGGCACATACCTCCCTTATCCACCACTCCTGAACGTTTCTCTTCAATGAGCACCCCCCCGACCCCACCCACCACACCCAGTGTACTCATAGACCTCGCCTTACGGACGGTGTGCATAGGGTCGGTAGAAGATGGGGGGGGGGCGGGGCTGAGTTAAATTATGATTGTTTAAATTTTTATTTTATTTTTTACTATTATAATAATTTGCTCTCCTTTTAATTTGATAAACAACACTTTTTTTTCCCCATCAAATTATGATCCATAAAAAGGGTGGGCAAACTTTTCGAACCTATTGCAACATTGGATTTTGAGGGCCCGCAAAAAAAAAAAAAGTGCAGATATGGACGGAATGTTTATTTGAGCTCATGTAAATCAAATGTAAACAATCATTGATATGAGAGAAAATGGGGGAGTATGTAAACTGAAAGCATGTCGAGAGACCCTGTCCTATTGTGAGACTTGTGTGCCACAGTTTTCTGATGTAAAATGACTTAGCACTAAGCGTGTGATCAGAGGAGCTAAAGCTGCTAAGGGATCAAGACTAACCCTACTGACACCTCTCTCCTCCTCCTCCTCTCTCTTTCAAAAACAAATGTAAAACGTTTTTGTTTAATTGATATTATTCAATATGTTTCTAAATTTCGATTGGTTTTGGTCCAAATGGCTTTCGGTCCCATTCCGGTCTCTCTCTCTCTTTCTCTCTCTCTCTCTCTCTCTCTTTCTCTCTCTCTCTCTCATTGGTGGCTACGCTTCTAACATTTGGCCCTACAAATTCTAATATTTGCGCATCTTTTCATTTAATTTCTGTAGACAAACGGTTCAGGTCAGCATCAAAGAAGTTGACCTGGCTAGAGGTCAATGTGGTCATAACCTTCTTTTTTTTCCCCTCTTTTTATTTTTATTTTGGCTGACCAAACTAAACGTAAAGCAGAACACTTCTTCCTTTGTCCGCGTCATCTTAAATTGACAAGGGGACGACGTCACTGCAGGTCATATCGACCATAGGCTATAAAAATATATCATTACGTCAGCAGCTGTCAGAGCTATTTATAGAAACACAGTCCAACGTGGGGTGGTTTAATTCCAATCTACTCTTGTTCAATGGTGCAATTGATAAAAGGACAATTTTGAAGGAAAGAAAACTTGTGTCAACTTTTTGTTATTATTAATAAAAATATTAATTAACTTTAACATTACAAGTTATTATGAATGGCTGAGGTAATGGTCCTGATCAGCTGTGGAGTAGAGTACGGGTTTGAATCCCGGCGACTAACCCATTTACCTGTGTCCCCAGTGATGGCGATATAACAGCACATCCGCTCTTACAATTTAGGGGGGGGGGGAGGGGCTAATACAATGTACAGTAAGACACCACTTAGGGGAAGATGGGTAGAAAATTGGTCAGGATTTATACCATTAAATTTATTAATTATGCTTTTTATAACAATTAAAACAAAAATTTATTTCCTACAAATATACATATAGAAATAAATAAAATTCTAAGTCAGTATGTTTACATTTCAGATCATTCACTCTCTTGTGTATTTCCAATGCAGCACCAATTTGAAATTGACGTTCACCAGTATCTAATATTCTAATCCCTTGCGTTTTAGTTTCCAGTAAAATTATTTTTGCTTGTTGCTTTAGTTTAGTGTTTTTATTATCACCCAAGATTAAAACTATAAATTATAATATTTGTCGCTATATCAATCGTTATACTATATAAATGTATACAGTATTTATAATAACGTCAATAAATGCTTACCACAATTCAAATAAAACATCGTTAAACCGAAACAGCGCTAAACAGCGTTAAGCGGGGTCTTATTGTATATGGGGGCCCTAGACAAAAAAAAAGCAATTTCAAGTTGACTACTTAGAAATAGCGGACCCCCTAATAATCTTTAAAAATGTGGGTCTAATGGTTAATGTTATTATCATCATCACTAGCTGTACCCTGCCAAACCTTTGCATAGAGCTATATCACCTTAGGCTCGATCGGTAGGCTAGGTTATTTTTTGGTTTCGGGCAGATCCGATTTTTTCATGATTGTATTTAAAACTGGAAAACTGTTGTATTAATTCTTTCCTTTCGATTTAACGCAGAACCCAAAACGCATTTATTTATATAGATAGTCCAGGGACAACTGATAAGTGTCCTGCTGGGATAATGCGTGATACTTACAAAAATTAGTGATACCCAGGTTTTTTTTTTCATAAACTCACAGACAAGTAGCTGTCCGCAGACGGGCGAATAGCCTATATAAAAATTGGTATGAATTTAATGATGTTCGGGGTTGATTCAAAAGCCATAACGGGGCGCTCTTGACCCGCCGGCCGTAGTTTTTTCCATATCTGTTCCAGACCGATGTATACATAAGTTCCCTTAGCCCTAAAGGGCCATCGGGGCAGATGAAGTGTAGAATTCATCTGTTTCTGTAACCTCGACATATGAAGGGGTTGTCTGGTTAGCACAATGCCCTGCCGCCTTTACTCCCCCAACTTAAAGTCAGGTACCCATTTAAAGCTGGGTGGACTTGTGGGACAAACTTTGAAACAAAGTTCACTTGGAAAAATTCCAATGGTTCTCACCGAGGATCGAACCCCGGACTCTCGGGTCGACAGTCGAGTATCTACACCACTCGGCCATTTGTCCCACAGACCGATGTATAGCATTAAAAAATGTTCAAGGACAAATTGTTACAGTTCACGAGTAATATTTTTTTTTGCTTCATTTCAGATTTCAACAACAAATTCTATTTTTTCTTGCCCGGAGTTATTTATGTATAAAATATATACATAGATTTAACAATGGTGTACTTTATGAGATATATTTTTTATCCATTATTGCCATAAAAACGGTACAATTTTTTTGCTGTAAGCAATATTTATGGCTATGTTTTTACCATCTAATAACAAAACGTTGTTTTTTTTTTTTTTTAAATTCTTTTCTGCATTACTTATTATATCATAGGAGCAGAAGTGACTTTTATCACTGACGATAGAATGTACAAAGGCAAAGGTTAGGCCAAGAGCCATAATATTAATAAAACGACATCCCAGAAGTAATTTTTATGATTAATTTATAAGAAATTCGTTGAGAATCGAACCCGCGATCTGCACAAACCCAAACTCGATTTTTATGCAGCCGAAAACATTAAATTTTACAGACAGAAAATGTAGCCTCCAGCATCACAGCGTGGCTCACAACATGACAGCTGCTGAACCAAATAGCACACAACTGATGACTAAGTAACTACACTACAAACGGTTGGGAATCTCTTGTTCATGACCGCACCAGAGTTGAGTGTGCAATGTGAGACATAGGTAGATTAAGCATTTTCCCGCATCACTATATATCTGTAAGTCGCCATCTAATAAATCAATTACAAAATGCATTCCCATCCTGCATTAAGTACAAAGTACTGTAAAGAGCGACAACTCAGTCAGCTGAACAATATTTAGTTGTTTTTTTTATTTCAAATGAAGTAATTTTGAAATAAATCTGTATCAGTTGTACTCGCTCAAACTAAATAAGAGCCAAACTAAACTTAAAAGAACTACCGAGGCGAGTGGTGTTGATGTGGCTACCGAGGCCAGTGGTGTTGATGTGGCTACCGAGGCCAGTGGTGTTGATGTGGCTACCGAGGCCAGTGGTGTTTCTGTGGCTACCGAGGCCAGTGGTGTTGCTGCGGCTACCGAGGCCAGTGGTGTTGCTGTGGCTATCGAGGCCAGTGGTGCTGCTGTGGCTACCGAGGCCAGTGGTGCTGCTGTGGCTACCGAGGCCAGTGGTGTTGCTGCGGCTACCGAGGCCAGTGGTGTTGCTGTGGCTATCGAGGCCAGTGGTGCTGCTGTGGCTTCCGAGACCAGTGGTGTTGCTGCAGCAACTGAGGTCAGTGGTGATGATGTGGCTACCGAGGCCAGTGGTGTTTCTACGGCTACCGAGGCCAGTGGTGTTGATGTAGCTACCGAGGCCAGTGGTGTTGATGTGGCTACCGAGGCCAGTGGTGTTGGTGTGGCTACCGAGGCCAGTGGTGTTGATGTGACTACCGAGGCCAGTGGTGTTGCTGTGGCTACCGAGGCCAGTGGTGTTGATGTGACTACCGAGGCCAGTGGTGTTGCTGTGACTACCGAAGCCATTGGTGTTGATGTGACTACCGAGGCCAGTGGTGTTGCTGCGGCTACCGAGGCCAGTGGTGTTGCTGCGGCTACCGAAGCCAGTGGTGTTGTCGTGACTACCGAGGCCAGTGGTGTTGCTGTGGCTGCCGAAGCCAGTGGTGTTGCTGTGGCTACCGAAGCCAGTGGTGTTGCTGTGACTTCCGAGGCCAGTGGTGTTGCTGTGACTACCGAGGCTAGTGGTGTTGCTGTGGCTACCGATGCCAGTGGTGTTGATGTGGCTACCGAGGCCAGTGGTGTTGATGTGGCTACCGAGGCCAGTGGTGTTGATGTGGCTACCGAGGCCAGTGGTGTTTCTGTGGCTACCGAGGCCAGTGGTGTTGCTGCGGCTACCGAGGCCAGTGGTGTTGCTGTGGCTATCGAGGCCAGTGGTGCTGCTGTGGCTACCGAGGCCAGTGGTGCTGCTGTGGCTACCGAGGCCAGTGGTGTTGCTGCGGCTACCGAGGCCAGTGGTGTTGCTGTGGCTATCGAGGCCAGTGGTGCTGCTGTGGCTTCCGAGACCAGTGGTGTTGCTGCAGCTACTGAGGCCAGTGGTGATGATGTGGCTACCGAGGCCAGTGGTGTTTCTACGGCTACCGAGGCCAGTGGTGTTGATGTAGCTACCGAGGCCAGTGGTGTTGATGTGGCTACCGAGGCCAGTGGTGTTGGTGTGGCTACCGAGGCCAGTGGTGTTGATGTGACTACCGAGGCCAGTGGTGTTGCTGTGGCTACCGAGGCCAGTGGTGTTGATGTGACTACCGAGGCCAGTGGTGTTGCTGTGACTACCGAAGCCATTGGTGTTGATGTGACTACCGAGGCCAGTGGTGTTGCTGCGGCTACCGAGGCCAGTGGTGTTGCTGCGGCTACCGAAGCCAGTGGTGTTGTTGTGACTACCGAGGCCAGTGGTGTTGCTGTGGCTGCCGAAGCCAGTGGTGTTGCTGTGGCTACCGAAGCCAGTGGTGTTGCTGTGACTACCGAGGCCAGTGGTGTTGCTGTGACTACCGAGGCTAGTGGTGTTGCTGTGGCTACCGATGCCAGTGGTGTTGCTGTGGCTACCGAGGCCAGTGGTGTTGCAGTGGCTACCGAGGCCAGTGGTGTTTCTGTGGCTACCGAAGCCAGCGGTGTTGCCAGAAAGTTATAGAACAAAGATCTTGGAGCCTAAACAAATTGGCCTAAATTAGCACACACGAATTTTTGGATATTAAGACTTATGAATAGTAAGATTTTCTTCTTTACGCTACCTAAGAACGTATTTAAGTATTTGCGGTGCATTGTCTCAAAAAGTAAGAATGAAGCGAAAAACCGCATGTCCGGACCTGCCAAGGATCACGTGACGAGCATTCGTCATGGATCTTTGATAAAACAAAAAATAATGCATACATAATTTAACAGGAAGAAATTAAAGAAAAAATGTAAACAAAAATATTCAATTAAATTACTATTTAGTTCAATTTAACTAATTTTATATACTTCAAAAGCGACCGAAATCCAGTTAAAAGCGGCCAAAATGGCGTGTAGATAGACAATAATGGTGCACATTAGGTGCTATTTTATCAATTCTCGCCATAGGCCTTAAAGGAGCAGATTCTCAGGCGAAAAGTAGCGCAATCAGTAGATTACAGCTCAATCCACGTCTACTGTGCCGATAACATTGTCTCAAACATATTCAACTATTCTAGCTCTTTTTTTTTTTTTATTCACATTAAGAAAGATTTTCATACCACCACCGGCCTCAACCAGCGGCTCATCTTTCACCGCTCTCTGACGTCACATGAACAAGTCTATTTGTCATCAAAACAATTCTATTTTTGAACTAACCATATAAGTAAAAAAAAAAAACAGTAGACCGACTATAATGTACTTCCTTTATATTTAACGAAACTTCCTTCTTACCTTCCGACCCTCTTACCTCAACCCCATCCTCCCTCCTCTCTAGTCATGTACTCTTTTCATCTAGCCCCCCTCTCTCCCCTCCCCCAACTCCTCCCCCCTCCCCCACCACCCTTTATTTTTCTCCCACTCCTATCATATTTATTTTCATATTATCATCGTTGGTACCCGACGCGTTTAGTGCACGCGGCTAAAAGTTTTATGGAAGCCTGGCCTTTGGCCATAATTACGGCTGGCTAATAGCAGGGGGTGGACATCGGTGTCAGACTGGACTAGGGGTCAGTCAAGGCCCTCGGGCCTTCTTAGTTTATATTTTCTTCTGCTTTTTTTTTCCTTTTAAAATGTTCTTTTCCGCTATTCCAGTTTATTAATTTCATTTTTTTTTTTACTTAGATTTTTGTATTTTCGGAGGCACAATTAGAGTGACTGCCCTTGTGGTAATGATATCTTGAAATCTATTGGATAAATTTTATTTATGAATTCTTCAAGGTATAATCTTTTGTATTTATTTATCCATATATTTTTCTATATATATATAAATATAATATATATTAATGTATCTACTTACTCATTTAGTTTATATATCTGTTTGATTTTCTACCCAATTATATGTCTGTCTATTCATTACTTGATCTATCTATTTCTAGGCAGACTTTATAAAGAATTTCGAATGGGTGACGTTAAAGAAAATTTAGTAGATATTTTACTATAAAATAAAAACATAGAAATAATGTGATAAATAAACTTAGTTGTCGCACAGTGTCTGATTTTCAAACTTGCGTTGGGTAAAAAAATTCCAATCGCGGTGCGCCCGTTTAAGCGCAGGGGCATAGGATAATGCCCAGAGATTTAACTCTGTACGGCTGCTATTGCAAGGGACCCCCCTTTTGAAATGGGGGGGGGGGTAAGTTTGGCTACTTCAAAATTTTATGCAAGCTTCATGTTTTAGTAGTGAATAGTTTGGAACAACTAGTGTTGTATGGTAATAGTTTTTCAAAAAAGTTGTCTAATTACCTGAAAAGGCAACGGTACTCTAAAAAAAGTGTACACCTAGCCAATATTCCCTCTAAGGTATGGTATGAAGTGAGCAAAAAATGTTGTAACCGAGCGACATTTTGTTTGAGGCCAAAATGTGTGAGCGATTTCGGGCGATATCGTCCGTCGGAGTGAGCGACGCTCTGAATCTCTGAATTCGTGTGAGCGATCGCTCATTTGCACTCAGCTTAGAGGGAACATTGCACCTAGCAATTTTTGGGTAACACGAATAGACAGGAAAACTAGGCAGCCCAATTTGGGCCTCCACAGCATAGGGGATCGGTAGCCAGCCACAAAACAAAAGGCTTTCTAGCACTTGTCATAGGCCCTGAGTTAAAATGATGTAACATTTTTGGGACTTCCAAACGAGGCCCCATTTTCCTTTTTCAAAGAATATTAGGGGGCCAAATATT
>JAGDYQ010000023.1:3625881-3773979 GCA_021962125.1 Bulinus truncatus | reverse complement strand
GTGTTTGCATGTCTGTTGTTTGTTTGCATGTCTGTTGTTTGTTTGCATGTCTGTGCTGCTTGTATGCATGTCTGCTGTTGGTTTGCATGTCTGCTGTTTGTAATTATAAAAGTGCCGTAATGGACTTCTGTTTTACATTTTTATTTCAGCGCGTTTGAAATATTTACTAATTCAATGAATTTAAATTTTCAACAATGAATCTGTTGACTTTTTTCAAATTTACGATGTTTGTAAAAAATACCATTTTCACAAAATATTTTTTTCACACATTTTTGCTGACTGTTGCCATGGAAGGAAATTAAAAAAAAAAGGAGAACTATAAACTTTAAAAATAATATAAATAATAATAATAATGATAACTGAAAAAGAAACGAATTAATTAAACTGTATGTCTATAGACTATTCTAGATAATTTATTATTTACATATGTTTTCTTAATGTTAGATTGTAGTTTAGTTTTCTTTTTTTAAATAATCGATCTAATGCTGTAAGATGATGCAATGGACTGTGCATCTCAAAATAGTTTAATAATTTCCCTTTGTTAATTAAATTGTAGTATTTTACGTTACAGCTGGTCGGCTCGATGGCCGATAGGCAGTAAGATCCATATGTTTGTTGAGGTCTTGTGTTCGAGTCTCATTGTTGTTATATTGTGTACGAGAATTGGAATTGGGGTGGGGGGGAGGATGAAGGGGGGAACTGGAATCTTGTCTACTCTTAACATTATACATACCAGGGCCACCCTCACAAATCTTAGGGGCCCTAGCAATCTCAGATAACTTGGTGCCCCTTCTCCAAGAAAATGCATGAATCATGTTCAGGTCAGCTCCAGGCACCCCTGTAACACACATACACACACACACACACAAAGACAAATACATATTCAGGTACTTTAATAAATATTCGTTGTTTTCTGTACAAAAATTATCCCTGGTATTCCCTTGTACTCCTTGCTATTCCCTTGTACTCCCTTTACTCCCTGCTATTCCCATGTACTCCCTGCTATTCCCTTGTACCCCCTGCTATTCCCTTGTACTCCCTGCTATTCCCTCGTACTCCCTGATACTCTCGTGTAATATTACTACAATCCTGCTTCTGAAGTCCATAGTCCACTGCTATCATCAAACCTTTCTTCTCTCATCTCTCACTCAGTCTATATCCCCCTCCTTCCTCTCATCTCTCGTTCTGTCTCTGCTAAAATATTTTTCCACTAATAACTATTTCTTGACCCCCCTCTCCCCTCCACCCACTGTCCTCTTAGTCTTTGCAATATTGAAACAAAAATCCATTTCTTTCTGGATAAGCTCCTCTTGTTTAAGAGAGTGGGGAGGTGGGTGTAGAGTGGTGGTGGTGGTTGCCGGTATGTGTGCTGGGAGAGAGAGAGAGGGGGGGTGGTGGTGTTTATATATTGTCACTAACAATGGTACCGATCAGAAAATGAACCTTGGGTCGAAATGAAATTGTGATGGAAAGAAAGAAGGAAAGATTGAAAGATATAAAGTTGGATAGAAAATGAGATAGGCAGAAAATAAGAGAGAAAAGAATGAAGGAAAGATAGACAGAAAAAAAAAACAGAAAGAGAAAAGAATGGAGGAAAGATAGAAACTAAGGGAGAATTACGAAACGACAGTAAAGAAAGACAGAAAGATAGATAGAAAGAAAGAAAGAAAGAAAGAATGAAAGAAAGATAGAAAGAAAGATATAAAGAAAGAAAGATAGAAAGAAAGAAAGATAGAAAGAAAGAAAGATAGAAAGATAGAAAGAAAGAAAGAAAGATAGAAAGAAAAAATAAATAAATAAAGTAATAAAGAAAGATAGAAAGCATGATCGATAGAAAAAATAATGAAAAAAAGATAGATTGATGGACAGAATAAAAGAAAGAAAGAATGAAAGAGAGAAAAGTGAAAGAGAGATAGTAAGAAAGAAAGTAAAAATGAAAAATGAGAGAGAGAGAGGGGGGGGGGAAATCCAACAATCGAAAATGGACTAAATTTGTGGTGCAGAGTGGTGCATAGTGGTGCAGACTATATGAAAATAGGACATTAAAACAATAACATAGAACCGGCTAATAGTCAAATGACAAACTGTACAATGGAGGAGAAAATGTTTTATCATTGGGTGTCTATGTGAGGACCACTGTACTTGTTACGACACTGCATTCCATGTGAGGACCACTGGTCTTGTTAAGACAGTGCATTCCACGTGATGACCACTGGTCTTGTTACGAGACTGCATTCCATGTGAGGACCACTGGTCTTGTTACGACACTGCATTCCATGTGAGGACCACTGGTCTTGTTACGACACTGCATTCCACGTGATGACCACTGGTCTTGTTACGATACTGCATTCCATGTGAGGACCACTGTTCTTGTTACGACACTGCATTCCTTTGAGGACCACTGTTCTTGTTACGACACTGCTTTCCACGTGAGGACCACTGGACTTGTTATGCGACGGCCGCGTGGATGAGATGTGGAGCAGTAACGTCACTATCTAAACCCAAGTTTTTTGTCTGATAAATAAACTTTGCATAGCCTGCCTGATCGTAAGAACAAGTCTGGATTGATTAGTTATAAATGACATAGACTACAAATTGACCTAACTGGGTCATGTTGCAGTATATATTTGACGAGGACACAATTATAAATGATTACTTCTGTGGTCTAGCTACATAATACTTTGGTTTGCACTAATCGACCAATCTGTAAAAATACGGCTCTAAAAAAAAAATTCTAGTCAGTTATCTGTACATTTACTGGCTGAAAAACTAAAAAACTAAAAAAAATCAACCAATGAGAATCAAGAAAAATAAAAAATAAAAGGGGACACAACAAAAGGCTGAAAATTAACTCCCCTTTGTTTATTTTAAAAAATCCCCCTCCCCCCTTTTTTTTTCGCTGGCGATCACCGCGCAGGGCTGAAATTAAGGATGACGCAGACAGGCAGGGGCGGAGAATACAGTATGGATTGATAAGGCGCCAGGCATCGGGTTGAGACAAGATGTGCTGGATTCGTTCCCGAGATTGCGGGTGGGCAGTGCCATTTAAACAAAACACAACCTTCACGCAGCCAGTTGTTGTGTTATTTTTTAAAAATAAAAACAGTCCTCTTGTTCTGTAATTGTAATTTTATTTTGAAAACGTTCTCTCAGTTTTATTATTATTGTGTGTGTGTGTGTGTAAAACTGCCATCGACCAGTGTATTATATTCACTCAAGGTCAAAGAAAAATAACAAGGTTACAGCGGCTAAACAAAACAGTCTAGACCAGAGGTCCTCAACCTTTTTCGCGACTATACTCCAAAACGGTGCGAAAATATTTCAGCGGGTACCCCATCAAAGTTTAGAGTAAACTGGTGACCTTCTCCAACTTCTTGGTTGTTTTAAATCGAAAAATTATATGTCGTTGCGTATCACCGTTTGAGAACCCCGGGTCTAGACCAGAGATTCCGAAACTATACGGTCACATCCTTTATAAAGTTTTTGGGGTAAATGTACTTTAGGGTGACCCAAGGTGAAGGTACATTTTGGAGGCCATAGTCAAAGGTAATATGGGGGTACTAGCCTGAAGTTTTGTCAGGGTCGTCGCTTGCAAATATTTGGCCCCCTAATATTCTTTGAAAAATGGGGCCTCGTTTGGGAAATCCCCCCCCCCCCAAAAATGATACATCATTTTAACTCAGGGCCTGTGACAAGTGCTCAGAAAGCCTTTTTTTTGTGGCTGGCTACCGATAGTTCCGACAGTGGTCCCCTATGCTGTGGAGGCCCTAATCGGGCTGCCTAGTTTTCCTGTCTATTCGTGTTACCCAAAAATTACTAGGTGCAATGTTCCCTCTAAGCTGAGCGCGTGAGCGATCGCTCACACGAATTCAGAGATTCAGAGCGTCGCTCATACTAGACGTACGATCGCTCACTCCGACGGACGATATCGCTTAAATCGCTCACACATTTTGGCCTCAAACAAAATTTCGCTCAGAGACAACATTTTTTGCTCACTTCATACCATACCTTAGAGGGAATATTAGCTAGGTGTACACTTTTTTTTAGAGTACCGTTGCCTTTTCAGGTAATTAGACAGAAAAATTTTGTGAAAAACTATTACCATACAACACTAGTTCTGCCAAACTATTCACTACTAAAACATGAAACTTGCATAAAATTTTGAGGTAGCCAAACTTCCCCCCCCCCCCCCAATTTCAAAAGGGGGGGTCCCTTTCAATAGCAGCCGTACAGAGTTGCAACTTGGGCGACATCTCTGCCCCTGCGCTTAAACGGGCGCACCGCGATTGGAATTTTTTTTTTACCCAACTGCAAGTTTGAAAATCAGACACTGTGCGACAACTAAGTCTATTTATCACATTATTTCTATGTTTTTATTTTATAGTAAAATATCTACCAAATTTTCTTTAACGTCACCCATTCGAAATTCTTTATAAAGTCTTCCTAGAAATAGATAGATCAAGTAATGAATAGACAGACATATAATTGGGTAGAAAACAGATATATAAACTAAATGAGTAAGTAGATACATTAATATATATTATATTTATAAATATATAGAAACATATATGGATAAATAAATACGAAAGATTATACCTTGAAGAATTCTTAAATAAAATTTATCCAATAGATTTCAAGATAACATTACTACAAGGGCAGTCACTCTAATTGTGCCTCCGAAAATACAAAAATCTAAGTAAAAAAAAAAATGAAATTAATAAACTGGAATAGCGGAAAAGAACATTTTAAAAGGAAAAAAAAAGCAGAAGAAAATATAAACTAAGAAGGCCCGAGGGCCTTGACTGACCCCTAGTCCAGTCTGACACCGATGTCCACCCCCTGCTATTAGCCAGCCGTAATTATGGCCAAAGGCCAGGCTTCCATAAAACTTTTAGCCGCGTGCACTAGACGCGTCCAGTAGCAACGATGATAATATGAAAATAAATATGATAGGAGTGGGAGAAAAATAAAGGGTGGTGGTGGTGGGGGAGGGGGAGGAGGTGGGGGAGAGAAAGGGGGGGGTGCTAGATGAAAACAGTACATGAATAGAGAGGAGGGAGGATGGGGGTTGAGGTAAGAGGGTCGGAAGGTAAGAAGGAAGTTTTCGTTAAATATAAAGGAAGTACATTATAGTCGGTCTACTGTTTTTTTTTATTACTTATATGGTTAGTTCAAAAATAGAATTGTTTTGATGACAATTAGACTTGTTCATATGACGTCAGAGAGCGGTGAAAGATGAGCCGCTGGTTGAGAGCGGTGGTGGTTCTGTATGAAAATCTTTCTTAATGTGAACAAAAAAAAAAAAAGCTAGAATAGTTGAATATGTTTGAGACAACGTTATGGGCACAGTAGACGTGGATTAAGCTGTAATCTACTGATTGTGCTACTTTTCGCCTGAGATTTTGCTCCTATGGCGAGAATTACAAATAGCGCCTAATGTGCAGCCATATTGTCGATCTACACGCCATTTTGGTCGGTTTTAATTGGATTTTGGCCGCTTTTTAAAGTATATAAAATTAGTTAAATTGAACTAAATAATCATTTAATTTGATTTTTTTTTTACATTTTTTCTTTAATTTCTTCCTGTTAAATTTTGTATGCATTATTTTTTGTTTTATTAAAGATCAACGACGAATGCTCGTCACGTGATCTTATTCAGGTCCGGACATGCGGTTTTCGCTTCATTCTTACTTTTTAAGACAATGCACCGCAAATACTCAGATACGTTCTTGGGTAGCGCTAAAGAAGAAAATATTACTATTCATAAGTCTTAATATCCAAAAAAATTCTTGTGTGCTAATTTAGCCCGATTTGTTTAGGCTTCAAGATCTGTGTTATATAACTTTATGGCAACACCACTGGCTTCGGTAGCCACAGCAACACCACTGGCTACGGTAGCCGCAGCAACACCACTGGCTACGGTAGCCGCAGCAACACCACTGGCTTCGGTAGCCACAGCAGCACCACTGGCCTCGGTAGCCACAGCAACACCACTGGCCTCGGTAGCCGCAGCAACACCACTGGCCTCGGTAGCCACAGAAACACCACTGGCCTCGGTAGCCACATCAACACCACTGGCCTCGGTAGCCACATCAACACCATTGGCCTCGGTAGCCACAGAAACACCACTGGCCTCGGTAGCCACATCAACACCACTCGCCTCGGTAGTTCTTTTAAGTTTAGTTTGGCTCTTATATAGTTTGAGCGAGTACAACTGATACAGATTTATTTCAAAATTACTTCATTTGAAAAAAAAAACAACTAAATATTGTTCAGCTGACTGAGTTGTCGCTCTTTACAGTACTTTGTACTTAATGCAGGATGGGAATGCAGTTTGTAAATGATTTATTAGATGGCGACTTACAGATATATAGTGATGCGGAAAAATGCTTCATCTACCTATGTCTCACATTGCACACTCAACTCTGGTGCGGTCATGAACAAGAGATCCCCACCGTTTGTAGTGTAGTTAGTTAGTCATCAGTTGTGTGCTATTTGGTTCAGCAGCTGTCATGTTTTGAACCACTCTGTGATGCTGGAGGCTAAATTTTCTGTCTGTAAAATTTAATGTTTTCGGCTGCATAAAAATCGAGTTTGGGTTTGTGCAGAATGCGGGTTCGATTCTCAGCGAATTTCTTATACATTAATCATAAAATTTACTTCTGGGATGTCGTTTTATTAATATTATGGCTCTTGGCCTAACCTTTGCCTTTGTACATTCTATCGTCAGTGATAAAAGTCACTTCTGCTCCTATGGTATAATAAGTAATTGTTACGTCGGCGGATTGTCCTAAATGCTAATCCTGGCCACGTACAGATCGTTGGTCTAGAAGTATGAGAGAGTAGATGTAGATGTTCTGGTGACAATATTTCTATTTTCACAGCTCACGTACAGTCTCTGCTAATAAGTCAACAAATACCCGTTTCTTTGCTAATAACACAAGTTTATTATGTAGATATGTTGACGCCAGTTCTCCTCGCATACAGTACTTCAGTCTACGTCACACTCTTCCGCTCCTGCTCTCTAGTTCTCAGTCTCGCTCTTCTCTCACCTCCTCTCTGACTTACACATAACCGTCCTGCTTATATACAGTACACAATTGGCTGTGACACCGGTGATTAATTAGTTGTAATTAATTCTTAGTCCGACTACCTCTACACTCGGGGTAATTTATGTGACGGGTCTGTGGGTGGGGAACCTAAATAAGGAAACCTATGACACCCTCCAACTCAGTTATCCCTCGTGAGAAGATTCTGCCCCACGACTTTCGTAACGGTGCCAACTTCATCCTACGTGTCACGGTCACGAACATTCTTTCCCAGGTAAATTGTCTCCGTGAGCCCTCAGTACCACCGGTGACTCACAACTAATTAACATGGGGGAGGATGGGGCGTGCTTTCGCGTAAATTATTCTTCTATCTGGTCACAATGATGCACCCCTTCCTCACGCACATTTTGTTCCTAAACCGTAAACTATTGTGCTAAATTAACCCACATCGTAACAGTAATGCAGAAAAGAATTAAAAAAAAAACAACGTTTTGTTATTAGATGGTAAAAGCACAGCCATAAATATTGCTTACAGCAAAAAAATTGTTCCGTTTTTATGGCAATAATGGATAAAAAATATATCTCATAAAGTACACCATTGTTAAATCTATGTATATATTTTATACATAAATAACTCCAGGCAGGAAAAAATAGAATTTGTTGTTGAAATCTGAAATGAAGCAAAAAAAAATATTACTCGTGAACTGTAACAATTTGTCCTTGAACATTTTTTAATGCTATACATCGGTCTGTGGGACAAATGGCCGAGTGGTGTAGATACTCGACTGTCGACCCGAGAGTCCGGGGGTTCGATCCTCGGTGAGAACCATTGGAATTTTTCCAAGTGAACTTTGTTTCGAAGTCGTCCCACAAGTCCACCCAGCTTTAAATGGGTACCTGACTTTAAGTTGGGGAAGTAAAGGCGGATGGGCGTTGTGCTAACCACACAATCCCTTCATATGCCGAGGTTATAGAAAACAGATAATTCTACACTTCATCTGCCCCGATGGCCCTTTAGGGCTAAGGGAACTTATGTATACATCGGTCTGGAACAGATATGGAAAAAACTACGGCCGGCGGGTCAAGAGCGCCCGTTATGGCTTTTGAATCAACCCCGAACATCATTAAATTCATACCAATTTTTATATAGGCTGTTCACCCGTCTGCGGACAGCTACTTGTCTGTGAGTTTATGAAAAAAAAACCTGGGTATCACTAATTTTTGTAAGTATCACGCATTATCCCAACAGGACACTTATCAGTTGTCCCTGGACTATCTATATAAATAAATGCGATTTGGGTTCTGCGTTAAATCGAAAGGAAAGAATTAATACAATAGTTTTTCAGTTTAAAATACAATCATGAAAAAATCGGATCTGCCCGAAACCAAAAATAACCTAGCCTACCGATCAAGCCTAAGGTGATATAGCTCTATGCAAAGGTTTGGCAGGGTACAGCTAGTGATGATGATAATAACAATAACCATTAGACCCACATTTTTAAAGATTATTAGGGGGTCCGCTATTTCTAAGTAGTCAACTTGAAATTGCTTTTTTTTTGTCTAGGGCCCCCACATACAATAAGACCCCGCTTAACGCTGTTTAGCGCTGTTTCGGTTTAACGATCTTTTATTTGAATTGTGGTAAGCATTTATTGACGTTATTGTAACTACTGTATACATTTATATAGTATAACGATTGATATAGTGACAAATATTTTAATTTTTAGTTTTAAACTAAAGTAACAAGCAAAAATAATTTTACTAGAAACTAATATGCAAGGGATTAGAATATTAGATACTGGTGAACGTCATTCTCAAATTGGTGGTGCATTGGAAATACACAGGAGACTGAATGATCTGAAATGTAAACATACTGACTTAGAATTTTATTCATTTCTATATGTATATTTGTAAGAAATACATTTTTGTTTTAATTGTTATAAAAAGCATAATTAATAAATTTAATGGTATAACACCTGACCAATTTTCTACCCATCTTCCCCCTAACCCCGTTATTTACACGATGAGATAACCTCGTTTAACGCTGTTTCATATTACGCTCTACTTCGATGGAACGTATACCCCGCGTTAAGTGGTGTCTTACTGTACATTGTATTAGCCCCCTCCCCCCCCCCCCACAAAAAAAAATTGTACGAGCGGATGTGCTGTTATATCGCCATCACTGGGGACACAGGTAAATGGGTTAGTCGCCGGGGTTCAAACCCGTAATCTATTTCACAGCCGAGCAGGGCCATTGCCTCAGCCATTCATAATAACTTGTAATGTTAAAGTTAATTAATAAACAAAAAGCTGACACAAGTTTTCTTTCCCTCAAAAATGTCCTTTTATCAATTGCACGATTGAAAAAGAGTAGATTGTAATTAACCCCCCCCCCCCCGCCACGTTGGACTGTGTTTCTATAAATAGCTCTGACAGCTGCTGACGTTATGATATATTTTTATAGCCTATGGTCGATTTGTCCTGCAGTGACGTCGTCCCCTTGTCAATTTAAGATGACGCGGACAAAGGAAGAAGTGTTCTGCTTTACGTTTAGTTTGGTCAGCCAAAATTAAAATAAAAAGAGGGAAAAAAAAAAGGTTATGACCACATTGACCTCTAGCCAGGTCAACTTCTTTGATGTTGACCTGAACCGTTTGTCTACAGAAATTAAATGAAAAGATGCGCAAATATTAGAATTTGTGGGGCCAAATGTTAGAAGCGTACCCACCAATGAGAGAGAGAGAGAGAGAGACCGGAATGGGACCGAAAGCCATTTGGACCAAAACCAATAGAAATTTAGAAACATATTGAATAATATCAATTAAACAAAAACGTTTTACATTTATGTTTGAAAGAGAGAGAAGGAGGAGGAGAGAGGTGTCAGTAGGGTTAGTCTTGATTCCTTAGCAGCTTTAGCTCCTCTGATTGCACGCTTAGTGCTAAGTCATTTTACATCAGAAAACTGTGTCACATAAGTTTCACAATAGGACAGGGTCTCTCGACATGCTTTCAGTTTGCATACTCCCCCATTTTTTCTCATATCAATGATTGTTTACATTTGATTTACATGAGCTCATATAAACATTCCGTCCATATCATCACTTTTTTTTTTTTGCGGGCCCTCAAAATCTAATGTTGCAATAGGTTCGAAAAGTTTGCCCACCCTTGTTATGGATCATAATTTGATGGGGAAAAAAAAAGTGTTGTTTATCAAATTAAAAGTAGAGCAAATTATTATAATAGTAAAAAATAAAATAAAAATTTAATCAATCATAATCTAACTCTGCCCAGCCCCCCCCCACCCACCCCCAATCTTCTACCGACCCTATGCACACCGTCCGTAAGGCGAGGTCTATGAGTACACTGGGTGTGGTGGGTGGAGTCGTGGGGGGGTGCTCATTGGTGAGAAACGTTCAGGAGTGGTGGATAAGGGAGGTATGTGCCACCCGATACAAAACTGTCTGTAAAAAGACTGTACCACGAATTTGAATATTTACGAATGTGTTACCACCCTCGTGCAATAAATTGTGAAATTAAAAAAAAAACAAACAAATTAATTTGATAGCCAGACCGGTTTAAAAAAAAAAAAAAAAAAACAAAGTTTTGTGAACAATTTAACTTTCACTATACATTATATTTTACATATCTGTCATAGGTAACAGGACTACACATTGTCTGTCATGGGTGACAGGACTACATATTGTCTGTCATGTACTAACCTATATTGGGTTTTTTCTCACTATTACGTCCATTTATCTTTATTTATTTACCTAGATATGTGCACATGGTTTGGGAGGGGGGAGATATGCATCATCAGTCGCCTAGTAATACTTTCTTCATTTCTCTACCTGTACTTTTTGACACCACCCTATCCACCCCTGTCCCCATCCTCAAAAAACTATTACCCCCCCCCCCACACCCCTTCAGTTTTTCTTGTACTGTCTGTACTCTTTTATCTGGGGGAGGGTGTGTAGGGGGGTAGTTGCTAGGAATCCACGGCACACGTACATGAGGCATCAATTAACTAATGTCAACAACCCACATTGTCACCTTTTATCCTATCCGCCTCTGACCCTAAGCCCCCACACCACCCACACCACCCACCCGCCCCTTTCCACGCAATTAACATAAACCGAAGCCATTTTTTTTTTTAAATGATTGAAATCGGCCAAATGTCAATATTGAATAAGTTTAAAAAACAACAAAAAAAAAAAAAAACACCGATGAAGGAGTACAGGTCTCAGGTGAACGTGCAAAAAACGACCAAACTTACCTCCTTCCTTCCCCCCAACCAAACGTCCCTATCTTCTCTATATCCCCCCCCCCACACCATACATCGAGCACTGTGGCAGGTTTATCGAACTTCTCTGCCACCTCCCCCCCCCCACCCACCCACCCACCCCAATAAATACAACACAAGATAATTCTACTCGACATGGATGTGCAATGGCCCACGGGAGGAAGGGGGGAACAGAAGGGAGGGAGAGGGGGGGGAGGAACGCAGGCAGCCAAACTAGCCAGTGGTATTTTATTTTAAATAGGTCAAGTTTGATCAGTGACCTAGATAAAGGGCAATCGAATCATCACCACTTTTTTTTTTGTACCCACCCACAGTCACCTCCCTGCCCCCCCCCCCCCCATCCACCCCCCCCTCCCCACCTTACGTCCCGACCATGTCAACTCTTCCCCCCCAGCAACTCTGTAGTCTCGAACCCTTTGTTTTCACTTTTTTCAACTTTTTTTTTTTTTTATATTTTGCTAACACCCCCCCCCCCCCCCCACATTTCAGCAATGTTGAATTAAAGCACAAAACAAAAAACTACAGACGATAATTATTGAAAGCAACTGTGTGTCCACGCGCTGCCCTGTCTCGGGTTGCAGACGACAGGGTCTACGTCATGTGACTTAATGAGGTCATGTGAACATTTGAATTTCAGTTGTTTTTTTTTTTTCTTTTTTAAATGTTTGACTAAGTGACTAAATGACTGGATAATGCAGTGTTTACTACTATATAGATAGTGCAGCTGGGCACGGCTGTATTCACTACTGTATGGATAGAACAGCTGGGCACATCACTTTTTGACTAGAAAGAACTGTCTTCACCACAAAAGATGACATGACAACCTTCATTAGTGAATGAAGAGGCACGCCTAACATATCCGACACCCGGGAGTCGGACGAGCTAGCCTCTCCCCCCCCCACCCACCCCACGAAAACCAAATAGGCCTACACTGATATTTTTTTTTAATTATTATTTATTCTATGACTAAGTAGGAGAAGGTAACACATAAATTGTGTTGTACAATTCTCAATATGACGAAGAAAGCGTTATTTTTATAATACTTAGCAAATACTTTTAAAGGAAACTAATTCTTTAATAAAAGAATAAAAGAGTATTTAAATTTTCACTTTTCCGCGGTTGTTGTAACTTGCCTGTAGTGCAAGAGGTTTCATTTTTTTAAAACAAAAAACCGCCTCAATTCATTAAGAAATCCGCCTAAAACCCCCACAGAAAGTAAAATTGAAAAGAAATTCCATGAATTAGCCTAATTCCATTATTAGTTTATATGCGTTTCTTTTTTTTTTTTAATTATTAATTTAATATTAAACATTGAAGACAGAAAAAAAAAACCGTTCCAAAATTAAGTTACGGTTAAATACAGATGCAAAATTTGTCTTGAACCGAGAGTCTGAAAAGTGAAATACAATGAAAATATTTCGTCTTATTATTGTATGATGGACAGTTCACTCCACATGTGTCGCTCTACCATCATGGCTGAAGTCAAACCAATGAAAGCATGCAGGTCTACCGTAGTCGGTTGGGGACGGATGGTCGTGTGGTGCAGCACTGGGTCTATCGACCTGGAGGGTCCATGGTTCGATCTTCGGTGAGGACCTATGGATATTTCAGGTCATGTGGTGCCTCCATTGTCAGTGCACTGTCGGTTGTAGTGGGAATGGAAGAAGGGCACTGCAAAAACCGTCCCATTTGGTGGTTTATAGGATCTAAGAGATTTCATCTCATCCTTACAGGGACTTCACACACACAGGCACCTGAGAAGGAGGAAACCCTAACAGTTGTCAGGGGCCCAGAGCTTTATGGCTTTGCTGCTAAATTGGGGGGGGGGAAGGGTGGTCAGAGTTGTCATTGTTTTTTAAGGCCCCCCCATGCCCTGAATTTCAGGCTGCGGCCCTGAATAGCTGCAGGTTTATAGAATGTTCCTGTTAAATGTCAAACTGTTAAATGTCAAACTGTTAAATGTCAAACTGTTAAATGTCAAATTGTTAAATGTCAAACTGTTAAATTGTCAAACTGTTAAATGTCTAACTGTTATATGTCAAACTGTTAAATTGTCAAACTGTTAAATGTTGAACGGTTAAATGTTGAAATGTTAAATGTCAAACTGTTAAATGTTTAACTGTTTACATCTGCTAAAATAAAAGTACAGTTTCTTTGGACCTAACGAAGTGTAGAATTCATCTGTTTCTATAACCTCGACAAATGAATGGATTGTGTGGTTAGCACAACGCCCAGCCCCACCTTTACTTCACCAAATTAATTCAGGTACACATTTAACGCTGGGTGGACTTGTGGGACGACTTTGAAACACATTTCACCTGGAAAAATTCCCATGAGGATCGACCCCAGGTTGACAGTCGAGTAAGTATCTATCTACACCATCCGCATCGGCCGTCCGTTCCATCCACATCTGCTAGCATAACTGTTTTTATTTGTTTTCGGAACACTTTCTTTGAGTTAATTTTTTGAAGCCTCTGACAACCGATACGTTATAGATAATGATAACCGATAAGTTATAGATATGTTGGTAAACATAGATTAATATGAAAAACAGTTGAATAGTCAGACAGGGGTGGAATCGTCAGACGATAAGGTGCACACATATTTTGTCAGACCAGCAAATAGGCAGACAATAAGGTGCACATATATTTTGTCAGATCAGCAAACAAGCAGACGATAAGGTGCAGTTACATTTTGTCAGACCAGCAAACAGACAGACAATAAGGTGCACATATATTTTGTCAGACCAGCAAACAGGCAGACAATCAGACAAAACGACCACAAAAGCTCGTCGACAGTTTTAAATTTTGTTCTCAGTCTAACATCACTCCATTCAAAGGCGGAACAAATAAACGACTGCATTACTGGTGCAAGACAACATCTCGTCTTCCATTGTTCGCTTACTTTAACCTTTTTTTTATATATGGAATTTTGTGATTTTCTTCGGTTAAATGCCAATCGTTTTTTTTTCCGTAAAATATTTTTCTTCGTCGTGTTCCGGTGTAAGGAAACAACAATTTAAATTATAACATGAGACACATACAAATATTTGTGTGTATGTGTGTGTGTGTCTCTGTGTCTTTGGTCTGTCAATATCTGTTCTTAATTCGTTCTGCTCCTTAGCATTCAGGGCGTTCAACGCCGCCTGTTTACCCGCGCCCCTTTCCTCCCCACACCCACTTACACCTTTCCTCTTCCTTGTTCTGGATCGCTTTACTCCCCCCCCTTCCCTTTACTTCCCATCCGACCCCCCCCCTCTACTCACATCCTTATGGCACCCTTCCAAATGGTCCTTTACCCATTGTTGCGGTCCAAGCTATAATGACCTGGCTATTCTCTGCCTTGACCCTTGACCTATTTTACTCCCTCTGTCTGTGTTTCCAGTGTCTCCCCAGACCCCCACTCTCGTTATGCAGGTCACCACGCGCGCGCTTGTCTTTGATTATAATGAGGCGGCATCGAGGCCATAACTCAATCTTTTGGTACCTCAACACTCACTCTATCACGCGCGCGAGCGAGCGCGCACACACACACACACATACATACGCTCACACGCACAAACGCGCACACCCCTAAAGAGTAAGGACCAAGAGTTGAAATTTAAAAAAAAACAAAAAACTAGGTCGACCTCTTGGTCAAAGGTCAGTCATCTTTGTGGTCAGGCCAAACATCAAACGGGGAGAAAAATAAATGATTGTATTTGTAGCAAGTAAATGTTAATATAAAAACAGTTAATAGAGTTTCAGATGACATAATCGATGAAACGAAACGATCAGATCAATGCAGAACTTTGACAATCAATGTTGTCATAATTAAATAATAATTAAAAAAAAACAATTATGCCAAACATAATTTTAAAAAAAAATGTAGATACCAGATTTATTACCCTTCCCCCCCCCCATCCCACCCCCCCTCCTCGTAAAATAATGACATACACAAAAAAAGAAGCGGATAGGGGATAAAGGAGAATGAGTGATAGAAAGACCGAGAGATGGATAAATAGATAGATAGAAAGAGAGTCTGAAAAATTGAATCGAAATACAGAGACGCAGAATGCATTAGAGGGATAAAAAAATATGAAAAAACAAAAAATGGTTTGATTTGTAACTTGGGAACTTTTGGGACGGAGAAGGGGTGGATGAGGGTGCATGATAATAAGTAGGCGAAGGTGAAGTCTATGAACGCGTTGAAACACAATTTATCAAACGCCGCCTGCTAATATTAGTTCAATACGTCATTTCATTCAATACTTTTGTACGAATGGTTGTTGTTTTTTAAGCCTTCGATTTTTTTTAAATGTCCGATTGTTTTCTGTGCTTCAAATTACGAATATCAGGATAACGGTTGTAATAGGTGAGATGTGAGGCTACCACATCTAGTACGACTGGTAAGGCTACCACGTCTAGTACAACTGGTAAGGCTACCACGGCTAGTATGGCTAGTATGGCTAATAAGGCTGGTACGGCTTTATGCTAGTGATGCTAGCATGGACACATTCTAATTTTAATTATATTATGTCCACCATTGAGGCCCTTAGAGTGCGGGGGGGCGGCCCCCCATGCGTTTTGTCTGGCCCTCTCTGCTTATTTGTTCTACTTAGTAAAATGTATTACCTGGCCCCCCTGCTATTGCCTGGCCCCTGCTGTATAATACCTGACCCCTGCTGTATAATACCTGGCACCTGCTGTAGAATACCTGGCCCCTGCTGTAGAATACCTGGCCCCTGCTGTAGAATACCTG
This sequence comes from Bulinus truncatus, assembly GCA_021962125.1. Taxonomy (NCBI): domain Eukaryota; kingdom Metazoa; phylum Mollusca; class Gastropoda; family Planorbidae; genus Bulinus; species Bulinus truncatus. The sequence goes on along the minus strand of JAGDYQ010000023.1, from coordinate 3,757,890 downwards.
GAACCTGCCGTAGAATACCTGGCCCCTGCCGTAGAATACCTGGCCCCTGCTGTAGAATACCTGGCCCCTGCTGTAGAATGTTCACGCTACGGGGCTGCCACCATTACAGTTAAATCACAAGGAATGTATATTATTCCTAACAATTATAAACAATCAGAATATTGGTACTGTAGTATGTACAAGGTCGTCTGTACTAGCTCTCCATCACACTTGATCCCTGGACACTTCCATCTACCTCATTTTATCTGAGTTGATCCCTGGACACTTCCATCTACCTCATTCAATCTGAGTCGATCCCTGGACACTTCCATATACCTCATTCAATCTGAGTTGATCTCTGGACACTTCCATATACCTCATTCAATCTGAGTTGATCTCTGGACACTTCCATCTACCTCATTCAATCTGAGTTGAACTCTGGACACTTCCATCTACCTCATTCAATCTGAGTCGATCTCTGGACACTTCCATATACCTCATTCAATCTGAGTTGATCTCTGGACACTTCCATCTACCTAATTCAATCTGAGTTGATTTGTACATATTTTCTGAGGATTATTTTTTAAAAAAAAGATTAAGACCTTATTTTGTATACATGTATCTAATAAAATAATAGCGGTGTGGGTTCTGCGTTTAAATCGAAAGTAAAGAATTAATACAACAGTATTCCAGTTTAAAATACAATCATAAAAAAATCGGATCTGCCCAAAACCAAAGATAACATGGCATACCGATCAAACTTAAGGGGATATAACTCTATGCAAAGGTTTTGCAGGGTACAGCTAATATTATATAATAAGTCCAAATAAGGTAAAGTATCTGATGTACAAAGATGACGTGATTGAGATAGGTGGTGATAAATATGATGTGGAGGGGGTGGAATTTTGTAACCGTTTTAATAATGCATCCCACAGATAAGTAAACAATCAACATATGATGCCAACAATTAAATCACTCTAGTGTAGGGCTGTACCGGAATCTGATTCCGGTTCCTGTTAGGCCGGATTCCGGCAGTTTTAACAAATCCGGTTCCGATTCCGGTTCCGGTTAAAATCTGCCGGATTTAAGCCGGATTTCTTTGTTGTTTAAAACTTGTAAGAAATTTTTTTAGCGCAACATAATTTTGAAATATTTAGCGCTATACAATTAAATTAAAACAATAACTTCCTTTGCATTTTTAAAACTGCAATAACGTCGATCGCTTTTAGTTCTGTATGTAAGTAAAAATATATAATAAAAAGGAAGATTTGAATCGTATTTAGTCTAATAGTAGTACATGTAATACGGCACATACCAAGCGCTAATTTTGATTCCGTGTTTTGTTAAAACTATATTATGCTACAAAATTTTAACTTCTTTAAAGAGCAGACAACGATCTATTTTTGTTTGTTTACAGTTTAAAAATAGGTCAATAATTTATTTTTCTGCAAATTTTTTAATTTAGTGGATTTTGTCACTATTTGGATAAAATTCCTCGCATATTTAGATAAATAATTTGAAGATACATTTTTAACTGAACATTAAAGTGATATTGATTTAGATTTGAAATGCATTTTAATTTGCGTTTTATGGGAAATAGTCAGATAATGATTTAAAGGAAAGTATGAATGAAGTAACAAGTCTGGTGACGTCACTATGGAAAACTAAAAAATGAACTATCGGGTGGTGCCACAGTATATATTTTTTTTCGGAATTCATTTATTAATAAACATGTTTATTATACTTTCTAAGATATGTTACCCATTTCTTTGTTTGGTTGAGACCCCCCCCCCCCCCGGACAACTTCAATTAGCCCATCCACAATCTCGCCCCCCTCTGCGCAATTGTTTAGCATCTTTAGCTCCACGCAATTCAGCCTCCATCCGATGTATGCCTCCCACCCCTCCCAATCCCAACCCCCCCTCCCCACTCAGACTGCTGCCCTTGTTTAAACTCTTTCTTAAACAAGTGCATTATGTGCAACACATTTTTTCCCCCATTCATTAAATTTGTCCTTCCGAATAGACGTTTGCCAACTATCTGTAATTCTAAACATTACAAAAAAAAAAAATGGAAAGCAAACACATAACGCATTTTCGGATTGCGTGGCTATCATCACGGCATATCTGATTAGGACTAATTGACTATTTACCCGTTTAAGGCAATGAAGAAAAACAGAGAAAGGGGGTGGGGGGAAGGGGGGGGGTGTGGTTGAAGGGTGGAAGTCACATTTAAGAAAAAGCCAACAGCTGTCATTTGGGATGGAACTAAAGAAAAAGATTTAAAACAGATTGTATTTTAAGATAAGTGCAATTTTGTCCCATGCAGATATATTTTAAAAAGTCAGTTTCTTTATCTCTGTCAATACAAATGTCTCTTTCCGTCGTATATTTATTTATCAACGCATTTGTCAATCAATGAAATTATCTGTCGATACATTTATTTGTCTATTATTACATTTAACTATCAATACTTATCACACATCATACACTTATTTATCAAAACTTATCACCTATCATACACTTATCTATTAATACTTATCACCTATCATACACTTATCTATTAATACTTATCACCTATCATACACTTATCTATTAATACTTATCACCTATCATACACTTATCTATTAATACTTATCACCTATCATACACTTATCTATTAATACTTATCACCTATCATACACTTATCTATTAATACTTATCACCTATCATACACTTATCTATTAATACTTATCACCTATCATACACTTATCTATTAATACTTATCACCTATCATACACTTATCTATTAATACTTATCACCTATCATACACTTATCTATTAATACTTATCACCTATCATACACTTATCTATTAATACTTATCACCTATCATACACTTATCTATTAATACTTATCACCTATCATACACTTATCTATTAATACTTATCACCTATCATACACTTATCTATTAATACTTATCACCTATCATACACTTATCTATTAATACTTATCACCTATCATACACTTATCTATTAATACTTATCACCTATCATACACTTATCTATTAATACTTATCACCTATCATACACTTATCTTTCAAAACGTATCACCTATCATACACTTATCTATTAATACTTATCACTATCATACACTTATCTATCAAAACTTCTCACCTATCATGCATTTATCTATTAATACTTATCCCCTATCACACATTTATCTGTCAATACTTATCACCACCTATCGTACAACTATCTCTTTTTTCAACCACCCAAGATCTATTGAAGTTGTCTTGTTGAATTCTCGACCATTAGCCCCACACACACTGCCTCACCTGGCCAGAACCGCCGTCAAACCATTATTTGGCAGTTTGTACTGGCACGTGTGTTGTTTAGTTTAACTGACCGTGTATGACAGGTGGCCTAACTGAGGCTGGTCCGTTCATCGACACAATGACGTTGTGACCTCAGTCCACCGCGGTGGATGAAATAACATTTATTTTTTATACGCCTCGTTGTGTACTGTTGTTGGAACGGGCGCCTAACTGTGGCGACGGTGGGGAAGTGTGACGCGACAGATAACTGCTTTGAATAATTATTTATAGGTAAAGAAAGTGAAGATTCCTGGAATTTTAAAACAAAAATAAATATAATATACGTAATAGCCAAAACATGTATATCTAACTAAAGAGAAAACAAAATATCTAGACCTATTATTTAGAAAATAGTTGTATATCTAGATCTATTATTTAGAAAATATTTGTATATCTAGATATGTAAAAGAAAAATTAAATATGGATATAAGTTGCTTACCCTGACTCGGGATGGGTCTAATAATGTTCATAGAAAGAATCAAAATACTTTTTTTTTTTTTTAGAATCTATGGAATGACTGCATATTTAGAATTTCCTAGTCCTAAGCAGCGACCGTTATTGCATATTTTGGGGTCAATGCATAAGCTTTCCCGTACCCCTTGGAGTAAGCGAATGTCTTGTTTGTCCCATTGTTTGTCTATCCGTACAACTACTCTGTGCCTATTTGTCTATCCGTACTACTCTGTGTCTATCTGTCTATCCGTACAACTACTCTGTGTCTAGCTGTCTATCCGTACAATTACTCTGTGTCTATTTCTCTATCCGTACAGCTACTCTGTGTCATTTTCTCTATCCATACAAATACTCTGTGCCTATTTGTCTATCCGTACTACTCTGTGTCTATCTGTCTATCCGTACAACTACTCTGTGTCTTTTTTTCTCTCCGTATTACTACTTTGTGGCGATATTTATTGTTTATGAACAAAATAACAACCTGTTGGTGGTACGACTAAAATAAAATGTACGCTTGAACTATTTAAATTTAAACGACAAGAATGAATGAATCTCTTGTTTTTTTTACACAGTAGACGGTTGTTCTCTGTCAGATTCGCCAGTGGCGTCACCCGGTGCGGTAACTATTGGTGTCACCCCTCTCATGACACCCCATAGACATACAGCATTCTTAGCAAAATTTATAAATAAATTTACAACGACAATAGAAGAATAAATAATTGATATCTACAGGTCAGTGCAAGTATACCAATAATTTCATTAAAATAATTAATAATAAAAAGTACGCAGTGGCATTAATTTTTTTCGAAGCCTTATAAAGTCATTTGCTGTTAATAATCGGAGATATTTTTATTTATTTTTAAAAATTAAATACGGCTTTAAATTATTTTAGATTACAAAATAAGAATATAGGCCTAAAACTAGATATTTTGCATTTTGGTGTCACCCCTTGTGAGGGTGTCAGCCGGTGCGGTCCGCACCCCCCGCACCCCCTAGTGACGCCATTGAGATTCGCTAAGTTCAGGACACACAGTGTCGGGTCAGATTGGCTAAGTTCAGGACACACAGTGTAGGGTAGCATTAAATAATTCACCGACCAGCAGGTCGCCTAAATAAATTAACGCGCCCCCCACTGAAGAAAGTGAATCGCACATAATATACTTGCAACTTAAAAGGTTTTGGTTCAAATCCTGGAAAAAAAAAGTATTTCAGAATTATTATTCTTTATTGTGTTAGGTAATACCGATTTTATTGTGTTAGGTAATACCGAATACTGAGCTGAGACAAGCTTCAGACTTCACTCGCATGATATCAAATAATATATATAAAGCCGTTATATCTTTGTTATTATATAATATGTATGTAAACTAGCAATGTGTGTAGACAGAGGGGGAATTTAAGGATGGGCGCGGCGTGCGTGTGTCCCCCCCCCCGCCCGGGGTCCAAATATTTAGGGTCCCCACAGAGCCCGATCTTTGATCCCTTTAATATGTCTCTCTTTTTCTAAAGGGACTAGTATTATTTTCATCTGCGCCCGGGGGTCTCTGCTGACACAAATATCCGCACCTGTATATATATAGGGCTCATCAGGGACGCCGATGGAAGGCGAGCCAAATACAGGCCAAGTCCCTATATACATGACGGGCTCCAACAATATCGAATCCTATTATAATGATTAATATTTTTGACATTTTATTTTGGAACGAGAGAGCGCCCTACTTGTTAGGTTTGTTAAGAGCCCCCCCCCTTCTACCCCTCCCTCCCTCAGATATTATGGCGCCATCCCTTTAGGCCTAAATATTATTTATATACACAAATAAGAAACAAATTTTGGGCTGAAATATAGTTTTAAAAAAAAAGAATTTCAGCCTTTATGTTGTTTTTTTTTTTTTAAAAAAGAAACACGTTTGAGTTATTCCCGCCTGTTTTGAAAGCGAGGCCAGCACGTGGCACTAAATATGGAACAAAAAAAAACAACACATTCAGCGTCCTTAGTCTTTTGGTCTGAAGTGTCAGCCAGTGAACAATGACCGCTATCCAATAACATGACATCATGTGGTCAGATCAGAGCTGGGGGTGGGGGTCAGACACACACACACACGCACAATGAAATAATGTAGGGATAGGAGGAAAGGATTGTGCGGCCGGGGGGGGGGGTGAATCGAGGAGGTTGGTTCAGGTCAGCATGACTATGACCTAACAATGACTCAAAAGATAACACTGGGGTAGAAAAAGAAATAACAACCAATGGACAGGGGGGAGGGGGGAAGGGCCTAAATAAAGAAAAATGGGGAGATGCGGAGCCTTTGATGAAAACATTGGGGGCGACATCTCTGATAAAGAACAAGACTGATGATGGGGTAATGGGCAGGCGATGAAAACGGAAAGGAAGGAAGAGAGAGAGAGAAAGAGAGAGAGAGAGAGAGAGAGAGAGAGAGAGAGAGAGAGAGAGAGAGAGAGAAGAATTCAATGATTGTCGAAGAGACGGACTTGGTCAAGGTGTCCTTTATATCTTAACCTCCTACCTTCTACACCCCCCACCCACCCCACTTACCACACCGTTAAAACCTTTTTTCCTTTACATTACTTTATATCCAGCAAAAACTCGCTAATTCTTTGAACTGTGACCTCTATAAAAAGACACCCCCCCTCCTCGCCATGAATACGCGAAGAGGTCCAGACATGAAACGAGGACACACACACAGACAAACACACGGACACTCACTCACTCCTGAACAGAGGAATCTTACGTGAAAACGTCTGCCGTTGACGACCTCACTCGTCATACCCCTCCCCGCAACAAACCCACCCCCTTTCCCGACCCAACCCGACCATTCAACGCACACTGCCCTCCCCCCTTAAATACAACGCAAAGACACCTCCCCCCCCTTCCCACTTCAGGCGCAACGCTACCACGCGACTACCCGCGACTAATTTGTTTTGCCTCCTAATTAAACAGCCCAATAGTGTGTGTGTCTGTGTGTGTGTGTCTGTGTGTGATGTGTGCGTGTGTGTGTGTATAAGAAAGAGAGAGAGAGAGAGAGCAGAGAGAGAGAGAGAGAGAGTGCGAGTATTTGTGCACTGGGAGAGAAGGGGGTAGGAGTGGATGGATGGCGGGCGGGGATTAATTATGTGGCATCCACTTCTATCTATCTATCTATCTATCTATCTATCTATCTATCTATCTATCTATCTATCTATCTATCTATCTATCTATCTATCTATCTATCTATCTATCTATCTATCTATCTATCTATCTATCTATCTATCTATCTATCTATATCTATCTATCTATCTATCTATCTGTCTATCTGTCTATCTATCTATCTATCTATCTATCTATCTATCTATCTATCTATCTATCTATCTATCTATCTATCTATCTATCTATCTATCTATCTATCTATCTATCTATCTATCTATCTATCTATCTATCTATCTATCTATCTATCTATCTATCTGTATCTGTCTTACGGCCTACCTTATGTCTGCCAATTCGGTTTGTCCGTCTATCGTCCATTCTCTAAGTCTGACAAAATGTATGTTTGTTGATCTGTTTGACAGAGCGTCTGACTGTTTGTCAGTGTGACCTTTCTGGTCATCTGCATGTCCCAGATCCTAATATTGCGAAATGCGCTTTAAAGAATTTTTAAAGTCTAATGTATAATGAGTTTGACGGAGATGGTCTGTTCAGTGACTTCGTGCTGGGCACAATAATAGTGCCGGTAATTCGTAGTTCGTATCAGACCAATGGTTCTTAAATTAGTACGCTTCGCGACCGACTATAAAAACGGTTTAGTTTTTGTTACCCACATGGAAATAAACAAAAATACCATTAAAAAAAAAGAGAATAAACGCGTCATAAAAAATTCCCCGATATGAGGTTGAAATGATTCCTCAGATAATTTTCAAAATAATTCTTTAATTCAGAAAAAAAAATACAATTAACTTTGCGATCATAATTCTTTTTAACCCATCTTGACTTAGTTTATAGATGGATCGCCGAAACTGAAGTTTTATTAGTGGGTCGCAAATAGCCCAATGATGAGGACCACTGTTTCTAAAGAAAAAAACTTGAAATGAAACGTTAATATTAATGATAAGTATTTCTTGGTTTGGCTGTATCGTATGACGTACATGTGTATGCTAGATTGTGGTCCGACAGGCGGCTATGCGCACACCGGGGCAACGACAGTTTTTTTTTTTTTTAAAAACCACAGCTGCCTATTGTCACAGGCCCAGGTAACTTGAATACTTTATCACCTTCCTTTATTACTCGCTGTCATCTTAACCTGTACTACAGGCTTCTTCTTTCGGTCTCTCTCTCTCTCTTGCTCCCCCCCCTCTCTCTCTCTCTCCCCCTCTCCCTGCCCCCTACCCCACCACCACCCACGCCAATGTACTTGACATGACCCAGTGTGTATATACAGGTAACGAGTGGAGAGATGAACAGTCACTGCCCCGGTACAGGGGAGCAGAGGGAAGAGGACTACGAAAGGTGTGGGATGGGGGTAGGGTGGGGATAGTGTGTGTGTGTGTGGGGGGGGGTGAAATGAAAACTGCCAGTTGACCTGATCATGACCCCAGGTAACCTTAAAAAATACGGGGGGAGGGGCAAAAAAATAGAATAAAAGTGTAACATGGAATGGCTGTTGAGTTTTGTACCGCGCACCTTGGTGTCTGTGTCTGAATGCATACCTGTGTGTGCGCGCGCATATCGGAGTGCGTGTTTTAGCAATGGCACCCCCCCCTTTTGCTTGGGAATTTCCGTTTTTTTTTCTTAAATTAAAAAAAAAAAACAACTTTTGTATTTTTTGGGTGACTCGATGCAAGAAACAATTAAAGGTAGAACAACAGGCTGTGTCTCAGTGGAGCCACGTGACACACACACACACACACGCACACACGTAGGCTGCTGTTTGGTACATTTCAACGCCCTGACTAGTTGGACAATGTGACGATGATAACTGGACAATGGCCAAAAGAGAGGAGAAAAAAAATGCCATGGTGTATGCGTCTTATTGCCAATTTTTTGAATATTTTTTTATTAGTGTGTGTGTGTGAATAAAACTTTTTTTTCTTCTTTTCGGAACAGAAAAATATTTGGGGTCAAGAAACTGATCATGGCTGCTTGAGATGGTTCGGGGTAGAGGGGGTGGGGTGGAAGGCTTGCCTTTTTTTTTTTGGTGGTTGAGCTCATGAACCCGACAGGCCTTGTGCAGGTAACGCGTTCAAATCTCTGATCCATCACTTGGTTATAAATTATTTTGTTTTTAGATTATGATGGAAAGGGAATGGGTGGGTGAGGGGAAAAATGCTAAACGTCAAATTCCTCCCAGTAGCACAGAACGGGTAGGTCCACAGCGGGGGGTTGCATGGTCGTACATGGCGCCGAACAAGTAAGGGGCGCCGAAAGGGAGCTGTTATTATTATTATTTTTTTTTTGCATTTATTCAGATTGGGTGGAGGGCATCAAAAAAAATTGTGGCCTGCACAGGGCCCCAGAATAGCAAACTACGGCCCTGACTGACACCAATGTATTATTCATGAGTGATACTAGCAGAGACTTGATGGCTCAGAAAAGGCCCATGACGAAAGCCGAAAGGCCCAAACAAAAGAAAAAAGTGAAGCTATGTTGGTGGTTATATCTCCATTTTTGACGGTTTTCTTTGACCTCAGTGGCACTTCGGCATATTGTGGAGTTGAATTAATTCATCTAAGGGTAAATCACTCTCCAATAAATGTGTTGAGAATGTTTACATTGTACATAAAATGGAAGTAAATGACCCTTTTTATTCTATTGATTAAACTATTTAAATTTTTATGACAACATTTTTTAATTCATCAAGTTTTCTTTTCCTCACCTTAAAAGGCCCATGCTGAATACTAGGTCAGAATGTACCAGGATATTAGTTCAATAGTACGACTTTAAACTTAAAAAAAAATTTCGCATGTAAGACCCGAGGGCAAAGGACAGAGCACTCTGGAGATCTGTTGTTGTTGGCATATACCCTCCTATAGGTGAAGGGCAATGATGATGAAGACCCGAGAAAGGGAAGTACCTATTATTTCCCTTGATACTGGTAGGTGGGCGCTCTAGTTAAAAACTGACCTATCTATATAAATAATAGCGATTTGGGTTCTGCGTTAAATCGAAAGTAAAGAATTAATACAACAGTATTCCAGTTTAAAATATTAATCATGGCTTCCGGTGCTCTCTTGTATTATTATAACAGTCAATGTACTTGTACGCATCGGAAGTACCTTTCCAACTCTTAATTTATTATAATCCTTAAACCAATCGGACAGTGACAAACCTAGGGATTTGGGGGCCCGGGGGGCTTGGCCTATTTGGGGGCCCCTGCATTTTGACATTCCACACCAAGACATGAAATAAAGTACTTAATATTTAATGTAAAAAATATTTTGGGGGCCCCCTTCAAGTTGGGGCCCGGAGGACTTTCGAAATTAGACCCCTACTCCCTAGGTACGCCTCTGCAATCGGATACCTTTCCAGCCAACAATATTTTTTTCTGCTATGCCAATGTGATTCTTTCTGTCTAAATCTTTAACTAAACCATGCCCCCCCCCCCCCCTCAGTGCTACTACCTGTTGATTTAATGTGTCGACATTCAGGAACACGGAAATGGCTGAAGACGTGCTCACTCAGCTCTTGAAAAAAACAAAACAAGGAAGTTTGTTAATTCAGCAGTTTGTCTCGCTACACTTTATACTACATCTGTCATTTTATACGTCATACCACACGAGACTGTCATGGCATAGTCACACCACACGAGACTGTCATTTCATACGTTATATCACACGAGAATGTCATTTCATACGTCATACCACACGAGACTGTCATGGCATACGTCACACCACTCGAAACTGTCATGTCATACGCCATACTACACGAGAATGATAGCCACATCTCATGAGGATCATGTAGTACCGTAGTCGTAGTCGTAGACATAAAGAATATATAGCTTACATCTATGGTCGTAGTTATGACCTCAGTGACTGCTGTGACCTAGGATGAACCACTGTTTATGATAGATGAGATTAGATCCCGCCATATTTCACCTTTAAACTGAACCAGACACAAATAGTGCACCGCCGTACTGAAGGAAATAATAAAACACTATCCTATCCTGGAACTTGCTCGAACTTATGATGATTAAAACAACAACTGTTGGCACTGTTACATTATCAGTTTTGTAGTGACATTTTCACATCCACACCAATAAGACAATGGGGTGGTCAAACTTTTTTTTATCGCGGGCCGCAATGGGTTCTCAAATTGGAAAGAAGGACCAGATCAATATAATAAATTCTACAGAATGACCAAACCAAGAATAGATGTATTGAGTGTTATTTAGACCAAATATAAATTAAATGCCCTTAAACTAAATGTCCTTAAACTAAATGTACTTAAACTAAATGTCCTTAAACTAAATGTCCTTAAACTAAATGTCCTTAAACTTAAATATCCTTAAACTTAAATATCCTTAAACTTAAATGTCCTTAAACTAAATGTCCTTAAACTAAACGTCTTTAAACTTAAATGTCCTTAAACTTAAATGTCCTTAAAATAAAAAGGGCTGGCCAGGTGAAACAGTAAATTGGGCCTCTTTTAGCGCGTTCTGTAGTTTGCCCAAGTCTGCCCTCAGAGTCTTTGTCTCCAATACAACGCCATTCCTGCTCGAAGGACGTCCATGGATTTGTTGTGGATTCAAACTCATGGCGAGCACGAATCTTATGAGTGTGACATTCAGCCTCAACACTCGAACCACTTGGCCAGGGCGCCCATCAGTGGCAGCATATAACAGCCGAGAAAGCTAGAATTATAGCCCCCTCCATTCAGTCAAACCAGTTAGAGACCTACACACGTCTGAAAAGCAGAAGAAGGTTCATCTAAATGACTCTATCTTTCTTCTATAGACGGACATTCCACTCCAGTTAACAACAGATCTGTTGAGCGGTTCTAAAGATCTGTCAGTTGGGCACCGTGCATCTTTTATTTTTCAAAGTCAATTGGTCTGTAAGGTAAATCACAGCGACATCACTTGGCGGTTCGCCCCCCCCCCACCACCACCCCTTCCCATCGCCACTGGACACTGCTGGACGCTGGTCATTATTGTGCCACACATTCTCTTCAAGTTCATCAAGTAGATACTCACTGTTGACTTCAGTCAAGCAAAAAGAAAACAAAAGAAATCATGAGTATCGCTTTGTTGAGAAATGGGGGGGGGGGGGGCGCATGTACGATGGTCATCTCAATTGCCGTTTAATCACCATGCATCGGCCAGTCAAGTGGACAGTAAGAATAGGCTGCAGGACAGACTCAAGTGAACGAGCGGCCAAGGCAGACAACCCAATGTACCACTGTACAGAGAGGGCGATTTTTATTTTACTTTGTCATTAATAAGCAGCTTTTGAAATGATGATCGCTGAATAATGTGTGAGGAAGGGGAGGGTGTGAGGGCGGTATTTCAATGTGGTATCCCTCATGAATGTGGTAATGGATATCACATTCACCATTCAAATAGTGGGGGGGGGGGGCGGCAGCGACGAAGTGAGGTATACGCCCCTGTAGGAGGGAATTCTTTAATGCTGGACTAATTGGAGCTCTCAGCGCGAGACACTACAGGGGACAGGACGCGGGGTATCTATCTATCTATCCATCCATCCATCCATCCATCCATCCATACATACATCCATCCATCCATCCATCCATCCATCCATCCATCCATCCATCCATCCATCCATCCATCCATCCATCCATCCATCTATCTATCTATCTATCTATCTATCTATCTATCTATCTATCTATCTATCTATCTATCTATCTATCTATCTATCTATCTATCTATCTATCTATCTATCTATCTATCTATCTATCTATCTATCTATCTATCTATCTATCTATCTATCTATCTATCTATCTATCTATCCATTCATCCATCCATCCATCCATCCATCCATCTATCCATCAATCTATCTGTCTGTCTATTTATCTAATCTATCTATCTATCTATCTATCTATCTATCTATCTATCTATCTATCTATCTATCTATCTATCTATCTATCTATCTATCTATCTATCTATCTATCTATCTATCTATCTGTCTGTCTGTCTATCTATCTGTCAATAGGTTGTGGCTCAGTATTTTGAGGATTTCGGTCAATTTCTTGAAGCACTCGATACATTTCCTTGAAACATTGGTAGTTTTAGCCATTGGTTTCATTAAATCATTGAAGCTTAAATAAGCTCTGGATCAATTTATGAGGCTGTGGGTCAGCTTCACGAGGCCGTGGGTCACTTTATGAGGCTGTGGGTCACTTTAAGTGGCTGTGGGTCAGCTTCATGAGGCTGTGGGTCAGCTTCATGAGGCTGAAGTTCAATTCATCAGACTGTGGGTCACTTTATGAAGCTGTGGGTCAGCTTAATGAGGCTGTGGGTCAGCTTCATGAGGCTGTGGGTCAGCTTCATGTGAAACTATGGGTCACTTTATGAGGCTGTGGGTCAGCTTCATGAGGCTGTGGGTCAGCATCATGAGGTTTGGATCTACAGAGATGCACAAGTTACTGTAAATTTATCTTAAGATAAAATCAAGCTACGATATCGTTCTTTTATGTTTTGTATTCTGTCAATTTTAATTATTCCGGATTTTATTATTTCGCTTTTTTTTATCTTTGATCCAGTCACTTTGATTCCAGTGACCAAAAATAATAATACATTTTTTTTAATGTTTTACACACTTTTTGTTTCAATTAACTTGTGTCGTTTTTATCTGAACTTTTAAATTGTTCCTGATATCTGATGACAGTTAAATTAACAATAGTCAACTTCTCCATTTTCTTATTGAAGACTTTTTTTTGTGTGTGTTTAGTGCCTTCTGATTTATACATTTATTTACTTGCTGTTAGTCAAATAAATTAGTCCTGATAGTTTTTAGCCCTAAATTTGTTTGTAAGAGATTGATAAAAATGACGTTGTCGTAAATATTTAATTGAGTTGGTCATGAATGTGTAAATATTGAAGTTAATAAATCAACCACCGTATAGGCGGACGCACAATGGAACTAAAAAGAAAACCAATTTAGATTTAAACACAAAAATGAATGAAATAGGATCACAGTGAAGTCGATGAAACCATAAGAAGGTTGGACATTTCTCAATGGTCAAAAAGAAGTTTTCTTGGTTTTGTTTTGTTTGTTGTTTCAGAGGCTTCATATGTTGATTGTTTGTTTTAAAACTTAGATCGTTGTTGGGGCTGATTACATCCACACCGATGCTCGGGGAAGCTTAGTCCGGCAATTGAAAAAAAAATTAGGGGAGAAGAAACCCGGGGCGGACTCCTGAAAAATGCCGCCCATTTTCCGTGCCCAAAAGTACTAAAGTGCGGCGGGAGAAGAACCCGGTGAGGACCAAGGAAATTTTTCAGGTTATGGCTTAAGTTTCCCGCTAGGTCTCCCGTGGTGCTTCCTTGGCCATTGCACTATCGGCTATGGTGGGGGATGAAAGAAGGGCACCCTAAAAACCCTCCCATAAGTGGTTAATAAGATCTAAGATATTTCATCTCATTCTTACGGGGCCTTCACACACCAGACGACCTTGAAAGCAGTAAAGGTGAATATAAAAAACAAAACAATAACAACAAAAAAAAAAAAAAAACAGTGGGATTTGAACGTGCACCTTGTAACTTAACGTCCGTAATTGCAGCCACTTACAACGCTGGGTAACAGAACTAATTTTTCTCCACGAACGTTGCTAGCCTAGTTGCTATGCAGGAAACCGTTTGGACGAATGTATGACTTTCAAATGCCATTATAGGACAACTTTTCGTTTCAATGCTTTCACCATGTCACGGTTCCCAAACTTAAAGCTACGAGAATACCTGGGAAATGAGGGGGAGGGGAGGGGAAGGGGGGTGGTCACTTTTTGAAACACAAGACTTGTTTACGCGTTTTGTTAACAAACAAACAAACAAAAAAGAAAAGATTTTAAAATGTGATCCGCAAGTTTAAACATTTGATAACCGCTCTGACTTATATGATTCCTATAAAAGAAGAGTCCATGTATTATTAAAAAAAATGGTTAAGGGGGGGGGGCGGGCTACATCAGTATAATAATTTGTTTGAAGGCGCACTGGGGTGGACTCTTACAACCCCGCTCCGTTTCCGCGCCCACAAGTATTTAAAGTATGTCCGCTCACAGGCAGCCCACGGGATAGATACAAAAATGATCTCATGCATTTCATCGATCCAATTTGTCAATCTTACGCCACTAATAAAATGATGCAGCCGACAGAATTGAAAGTTTACACCATAATTAAAATTTAAAAAAAAAAAAAAAGTATTTCTCATAAAATAGATAATTAAAATTCAAAAATTTATTTTTTCATTGCATTTTTTTTATACACATGAAGAAGATGCTGGCCAGATCAGTCATTCTGAAGTTCGACCTGTCACAATTTGACACAAAAGATTAAAACCAATAAATTATACTAATGGTACAAAAATGTAGTGCTCACTTTTACCAGCTGGTTGCTAAATGTACACTTTGATGTACCTATCGGCCATTCACTGTGAACCGATACGTTGCTCTGACACCCTACCCGGCAACAGACGTTAAAAAAAAGGGGGGGGGGGGAAGAAAGGGAGGGGGGAGTGTATATTCACCGCCATGTAGGGGGGCGTTGTTAAAATGTAACAGACGCTGTAAATGCAAATTTTTGTTTGGCTTGTAGACAATGTACACCACCTCAAAACTAATAGCTTCAAACGTAGTCTCGATGGTTATTTAAAAAAAAATCTGTAATTCAGAAATATAATGGGGGAGGGGGGGGCAGGCGAGTACATGCTTGGGGGGTGGGGGTAGAATTGAAACCGGACACGGAAATTCTCCCACTGACTAATCCCTTTACATTTCCCACCCCCCTTTCTCCCACCGTCACAGAAAGCCATTTCTGAACTTAAAAAATGAAAAACATCGCATCAGCGATACAAATATTGGCCTTGTATTGAAGGGGGGCGGGGTGGGGTGGGGAGGGGAAGGCGAGTGTAGGGTTAGCACCACTACTATGACCAAATGATTCAGCATAGCATATAAAGAAGTGACTGCAAATTACAAATGTCTGATTATGCCGAATGACTGTATCAAACAGGAGACCGGGCCACATTTCTAATGCATCAAATTCTCCGGTCTTCCCCCCATCATCTCTCTATATCCTCCCCCCCCCCCACCTCTACAATTATACGACTACTTCTTTGGCCTCCCGTACAGCGGTACTTATGCGCTATTATTTGCACAGTAAATTGATACCATTCGCCCTGTCTGTAATTCAAGGCAGATGTATTTGGTTCACAATAATGTCCATTAATTTAGGATCGAATGACCAATTTGTAAGAGGAGGGTCAAGGGATGAGGTGGGAGGAGGGTAGAGAGAGAGGGAGGGACATGTTTTCTTGATGCTACAGCATTTGTTTATCCTTTTAGTGAAATGTTTGAAATAAACAACTAGACTTCGGTTATAAGTGGAATTCTATACATAAATGCAAAAGCTATAACTTAAAGGGAGGCCAACGGTTCTCAGAATATAGCATGGAATTGTTGGGGTTTTTTTTTGGCATGAAATTAATGAGTTATGCATATAAATAAAATAAAACAATTTTTATAGATACATTTATAATAATACTAATACTTAGAAAAGTATTGCAACGCATTACAAACTTTCATTATAACAAAAGCTAGGGGTGAAACGGGAGGAGAAAGGGTAGCGCCAGAACTTGATGTTAAGTAAAGCGAACGGCAATACAATCAGGAGTGTTGTGAGGTTATTGCAGGTTGTGCGATCGAACAGGGCGCCGAACTAGGTAGGGGGGGTGAGCCGAAAGAGCGCTATTAACAGATTGGGAGGAGGGACGCCAAAATTTTTTAAAATTCCAACAGGGCGTCACGGCTCTGCATACAAGGCATCTTTGAGGTTGGTTCGAGACAGGCGGATTAGGACGGCACAGAAGCGTTGTGATTATCGTTCACGGAGTGAATCGACGGTTGGAATCCCTGCTACTGATTTAGTTAAATGGAAGAGTTCATCTGTTTCTGTAACCACGATATAAAAACGAACTGTGTGTTTAGCACTACGCCCAGCCGTGTTTACTTCCCCAACTTAAAGTCAGGTACCCATTTAAAGCTGGGTGAACTTAAGGGACATTTTACCAATTTTCACCAGGATTTGGAAACATTCCCTTGCTTCTTACTGAGGATCGAATCCAGGGCTCTCAGAAATTCGGGGACTGTAGCTTTGACCTGAAATATCAACGTGTACTCACCGGAAATCGAACCAGACCGACAGTCGAACTCTTTACCACACGACCATCCGTCCACATACTAGGGACTAGTTGAGGGATTGGTGTTACGTAGACATCCGTTAGGAAATGATGACGTCACCTTGTGTAGAAACCTCTTAGTGGCATCGGTAAAGGCGTTGTGTTAATAATGGATGCACAGGGAAAAGAGTGAATGATTGCTCTGCTCTAGATACGCCCCTGTAGAAAGTGATGGACGGTATTCTGAACATATACACCCAAGAGAACGAAATAAAGCTCACCTTGCACATATACCTTGCCCCTGCGTAAAATAAACATGCGCAACAGTGGAAGTGTTAAAGGTTACCTTATACAGAGTACACCCCCAAAGGGAGAGTTTTATGGTAATCCTGCACAGATACGCCCCTGTGAGACTAATACAGCTCTCCATGTTGATAGATGCCGTGTGGTGAATACAACAACAACAACAACTGCACACCTGCACAGTTACACCCCTGTGATCCCCCCCCCCCCCATTTTTCAGATACGCCCTCTGCGGATGTGGTAACTTCCCCCTCCCCACACTATATTCTACCTCCCGGCGCCAACGTAGAGAGAGAGAGAGAGAGAGATCAGTACCGCATGGTTTAATTCCCTG
Source organism: Bulinus truncatus (assembly GCA_021962125.1). Taxonomy (NCBI): domain Eukaryota; kingdom Metazoa; phylum Mollusca; class Gastropoda; family Planorbidae; genus Bulinus; species Bulinus truncatus. The sequence goes on along the minus strand of JAGDYQ010000023.1, from coordinate 3,740,135 downwards.
ACGTTACAACGGGTGGACACACGACTCACCCAGCCGGTGTTGTGCTACAAAGTCTCATGTTGTTTTAAATATGTAAACTGATAGATTTCAATTAGCTAAGTCTGGGGACACTTTATTTTATTTAGTTTTCATCTTTATGGCCAAGATGAGAGAAGAGATGGAGGAGGGAGGGGAGGGGTTGGTGTGTAGTTTAATACGGACTGGAATCTAAAAATAAAAAAGTTGATAAATTAAAATAATTTGACAGAGTTCACATTAATTCTACCATCTGTTCAAAGTACGACATTTCATTACCCGCCTCCCCCCCCCCACCCAATTCAGGCCATCTAGAACATAAAAAAATTTTTAAAACATAAATCTCATTTTTGTATTTGTTGATAAACAGGAAAGCTTTTGGGCTCAAATAATATGATAAGATTTAGGGTTCAAATATCATATAAGGTATTGGATTCAAATCTCATAAAATGTATTGGATTCAAATCTCATAAAATGTATTGGATTCAAATCTCATAAAAGGTATTGGATTCAAATCTCATAAAAGGTATTGGATTCAAATCTCATAAAAGGTATTGGATTCAAATCTCATAAAAGGTACTGGATTCAAATCTCATAAAAGGTATTGGATTCAAATCTCATAAAAGGTATTGGATTCAAATCTCATAAAAGGTTTTGTTGGATTCAAATCTCATAAAAGGTATTGGATTCAAATCTCATAAAAGGTATTGGATTCAAATCTCATAAAAGGTATTGGATTCAAATCTCATAAAAGGTATTGGATTCAAATCTCATAAAAGGTTTTGTTGGGTTCAAATTAAGAAAGAAAAAAAAAACAAATTTTTTTTTTATTATTTTAACAACAGGTGAAATCTTAGATTTCTATTTGTTAAGGACAGGGGGCGGGGGGTGGGTTGGGGGCTAACAGCAGACGCCTGGTTTTCTTGTCCATTATTAAGGCTTTGAACTAAGCTTCATCTATTCGATGTGCTCTCTTTCACGGGCACCTTAACTCGGTTATACTTGTCCATTAAATATACACCTGGCAATGTTACGTCACATTTGGCTCAACTTGTCCATTAAATATACACCTGGCAATGTTACGTCACATTTGGCTCAACTTGTCCATTAAATATACACCTGGCAATGTTACGTCACATTTGGCTCAACTTGTCCATTAAATATACACCTGGCAATGTTACGTCACATTTGGCTCAACTTGTCCATTAAATATACAGCTAGCAATGTTACGGTATAGTTGGCTCAAGTTCTCCATCTCCACATTGTAATGGCGTCAGCATCCACAGTCGCCTTGACCTATATTTAGTGCAGAAGGCGTAGTTAGGTACATTTCACTTCAACTAACAGATGCACAGTGATGTCACTCATTGGGACCTAGACACACATCCTGCATAACGGAGAATAGAAATGCCCAATCACAGCCATCACTTGATACCATCGACGGGACACGTGACCAGAATGATCAAATATAACGACAATAAGACAAAGGAAAACTTAATTTTACACTTTCAAAGGCAATTAAACAAAAACTAGAGAGAAACAATTACAAGAAACAAACCGTAATCACATATTACTCCCTAAACATTTTTTTTTAAATAATCGTTTCATATTTTGCTTTTGATGAATTCTCCATTATTCATGATATTTGATCGTATTATTTTTTATTATTTTTTGGCTTTTCGCTTCTGTTGCCAATTTTCTAAAGTATCAAGTAGTTCATCTGTAAAGAATCAACAGACAAGAATTCATCAGTTTTTAACCTTTTATATTTTCATGATGTTGCTAATCAAAGAACGGCTACTCCAAAAGAAAACAAAAAAAAATGACAATTTTATAGAGTTACTGGAGACACTAAAGGCAGAAGATGATAATGAACTTTCGATAGAAAGAAAGAAGAAAAAAAATGTAGGTTGAACAAAACAAAAGTTTAGAATGGGCTCAAATGTTCTGACCAGTTTCTCGTGTGACCAGAGGAATCATATGATGAAGAGAAGATTGGTTGGGAAGGGTAGGGGGGGGGGAGTGGAAGGGGAAGGCTTTTTCTAAAAACAAATAATATCAAACCGAGTTCAGAATGTTGATTGGACTGATAACGATAATCTATGTGACATTTGAATCTTGATATTTTAATAAATGTTGACATTCTAATAATATGTGACGTTTTATTGAGCTTTGACATTCTAACGTTATCGCATTCTAAAGAGCTCTGACATTTTCTTCCTTAACCTGTTACATTCTAAAGCTTGTTAATTCTAATAAGTCTTGATATCTTTATAGAATGTGGCATTATGAGGAAAATGCGAATTTCTAATGAATTGTGACATTAATACAAGATACAAATTCTAATCAATTGTAACATTCTAGCATCAATTGTCATTGTAATAAAATGTGACATTCTAATGAATGCATTATACTCCAGTGTATTATAACATTTTATTGAATTTTGAAATTCTAATGTTACGAAGTATTCTATCGGGTTGTAGTAATGAGTAATACAAAGACACAGTCGCTGACATTGTTTTGAAGAATAACGTTCTAACAAAAGTCACTTTAGTGAATTGTGACTTTGAATTTACCAAATATTTGAATGAATTGTCAACTTTCAGTCCTGTCTGTGACGTTCTTGTAGATATCCATCCATTTTGTCTCGCTCATATCTACATTCAATTGACAACTATGACTTTTATCACATGCTGAACCATTTTAAGGTGGGTGGGACGCTATTGGTTTCAATAGTTAATTGAATCAATTAAATTTATCTGTATTGTATCACATCAGACATAATCAGCACAGATATTTGAGTATAAGTTAATTTATTGTCAGAAAAAAAAAAGACTGAAGACAATTATCTGTAGGCATAACATGTCATGGTTTATGACGTGCATGGCTGAAGACAATTATCTGTAGGCATAACATGTCATGGTTAATGACGTGCATGACTGAAGACAATTATCTGTAGGCATAACATGTCATGGTTAATGACGTGCATGGCTGAAGACAATTATCTGTAGGCATAACATGTCATATGGTTTATGACGTGCATGGCTGAAGACAATTATCTGTAGGCATAACATGTCATATGGTTTATGACGTGCATGGCTGAAGACAATTATCTGTAGGCATAACATGTCATGGTTAATGCCGTGCATGGCTGAGGACAATAATCTGTAGGCATAACATGTCATGGTTAATGACGTGCATGGCTGAAGACAATTATCTGTAGGCATAACATGTCATAGTTAATGACGTAGGCTTTGGCTAACGACCCATAGTGGACTGGTCATACCAATGAATCACTATTATTAAACTAAACGGAAATCGTGTTTTGGATAACGAATATTGTGGTTAAATCCAATTTTTAACCCTTTACTTTATCATTTTCAATCCTCAAAAATCTTCAAATATACTCATTTACTCATGCACTTTTCATGTCAACGGCGTAAGAATATCAACTTTTTACAACCAATCTCATTTCCATTCTGATATCCAGACAGGCGTCTAAACAAGGGCACTAACTCAGTAACTGTAATCGGCCTAGACTTTAAGAGGGCTGGTGGTAGCTGTGCTAAGGTTTCAGGAATTTAAATAAGAACAAAAGAAAAAAAAAATTACCGCATCTTTTGCGACTTCTGAGTTCTGAGACTATAGGAGATTGTAAGTAACTTTCTGTCCGTTCCTCAGATCTCCCCCTGCTGCTTTTCTTTGTTTTTTTCCACCTCGAAACGGCTTCTCTGAGTTGTCTGCTTCTGTCGTCTGCGAAAGGTTCCGCGGTGGACGGCGAGACTGTACTACAATAAGAAGCAGACGACGCTTATGGTGCTTCCGGAAAAGCGAAAACGAAAACAACAACAACAACAAAAAAAAAATCGAAATGGGACGGAGAAGAGCCTATTGGTTTCTATTATTAGACTAAGATCCCGTGCGAAGTCGCAGATTTAAACAGAACGACCATGTTTTTCTTTAATATATAATGTAAATCTGAGTTTCTCCCCCCTCTCCTCCCCAATCAATGTGCTCTTTAAGTTTTTATACATAATGTAGAGGCCAAGTTATAAATCTCGTAAATCAGTGTGGTTTTCCGGGTTTGCTTGTTGTGACTTTTTGAACGATGAGTCGTCATCAACATCTCAACAACAACATGCTTAGGGCGTCATGTCTGTCTCCCGATATTACGTCACAATGCCCCATCAGCTCTTTACATTGACAGTTGCTGTACACGCGTGTCTGTGTGTTTGTCTGTGAAAGTGCATGTTTGTCTGTCTGTGTGCCTGTCTGTATATTTGTATGTGTATTTGTCTGTGTGTCTGTCTTTATATGTGTATGTAGGTCTGTCTTTGTAATTGTCTGTTTGTAAATGTGTATGTATGTCTGTCTTTGTGTGTGTCTATTTGTCTGTCTGTCTGCCTGTGTGTAGGTAATGTTGCATTGCATGTATGTATGTATGTATGTATGTATGTATGTATGTATGTATGTATGTATGCATGTATGTATGTATATATGTATGTATGTATGTATGTATATATGTATATATGTATGTATGTATATATGTATATGTGTCTGTCTTTCTGTATTTTTGTTTGTGTGTTTGTATGTCTGTGTGTTTGTCGTGTGTTTGCAAGAACACGGTCTAATCGTGTTAAATCTATATCGATACTGCACTACCATTAGCAAATGTGTGCTTACTCTTTAAGTCTAATCATATCAACTCAATGACACTATCTGTATCACCTAATTGAATGGACAGACAAAAGATCTAAAATTAATTCATTTTTTTTTTATCTTCTAAAGGAATTGCGTTCAGGGGCAGTCATTCAAAAAATAAAAACAAATGAAGTGGAAGGGTTGTCTGCTCTTCGCTATTCTGCTGAGTAGCTTCCAACTGGTGCACTATGTAGTTTCTGGTGGTGGGAGGGGGGAGAGTCTGATGTGTTTATGTGTGTGTGTGTGTGTGTGTGAGGGTTTGGTGGAGACTAGATGGAGGGAAGAGGCGTCTGTGACTGTGGAGGTGGGTGGGTGGGGGGATATTGACTAAAAAAGTCCTGATCAATATACCACACTGCAGACCAATAATCCTGCATGATCGGTTGGTGACAGCCATGTCTGGGGGAAGATGGAAAGAAGGCCACAGTGGGTGTTTCTGTAGAGATGGACGGTGTGTGGACGGATGGGATAATGAAAGAGAAGACAAGAGAGAAAGAGCGATGGTAAGTTAGGGAAGGACTGAAGACTTAAAATACTGGCAGTGCCTCGTGCTGTCAGGAATATCCAGTGAAGTTATTTGAAATGCTAAAGACAAAAAAATGAATTGCTATGGTTTATGGTTAGGGGAGGGGTTAATGAAGGAGATAGTGTAAACGAATGCATGGATGGTGATAGTATTGTTGCCAATTGTAGGTAATGTTGCCGTGTGTAGGTAATGTTGCCAATTGTAGGTAATGTTGCCGTGTGTAGGTAATGTTGCCGTGTGTAAGTATTGTTGCCAATTGTAGGTAATGTTGCCGTGTGTAGGTAATGTTGCCGTGTGCAGGTAATGTTGCCGTGTGTAGGTAATGTTGCCGTGTGTAGGTAATGTTGCCATGTGTAGGTAATGTTGCCAATTGTAGGTAATGTTGCCGTGTGTAGGTAATGTTGCCGTGTGTAGGTAATGTTGCCGTGTGTAGGTAATGTTGCCGTGTGTAAGTATTGTTGCCAATTGTAGGTAATGTTGCCAATTGTAGGTAATGTTGCCGTGTGTAGGTAATGTTGCCGTGTGTAGGTAATGTTGCCGTGTGTAGGTAATGTTGCCGTGTGTAGGTAATGTTGCCGTGTGTAGGTAATGTTGCCAAATGTAGGTAATGTTGCCAATTGTAGGTAATGTTGCCGTGTGTAGGTAATGTTGCCGTGTGTAGGTAATGTTGCCGTGTTTAGGTAATGTTGCCAATTGTAGATAATGTTGCCGTGTGTAGGTAATGTTGCCGTGTGCAGGTAAAGTTGCCTTCGAAGGTAATGTTGCCGTGTGCAGGTAAAGTTGCCGTTTGTTTAGCTGATAATAATGTTGATGGCAAAGGGGTTCAAGTGATGATGGAGTTAATATGTTTGGTTATCTTGGAAAACTAAAAAAAAAATCGGTTTTTTAGGGAAGGTGATAAAACTGGTGATAATGAGGCACAAGTTATTATGATGATGGTATCGATGAGTCTATGGTGACGTGTGGTCGCTCGGAGGGATCCTGGGTTCGAACCCCTGTGAGATCTTAGGGACTTTTCAGGTCTTGGTGAAAAAACCCAACAGCAAATGGATCCGCAGCTCTTGGTGTGTAGATCTGTGCGTTGTGCTAACCACACAACCCCCCCCCACCAATGTTCCCTCTAAGCTGAGCGTGTGAGCGATCGCTCACACGTATTCAGAGCGTCGCTCATACTACACAAACGATCGCTCACTCTGACTGACGACATCGCTTAAATCGCTCACATATTTTGGCCTCAAACAAAAATGTCGCTCAGAGACTAAATTTCTTGCTCACTTCATACCACACCTTAGAGGGAACATTGCGGCCCCAACTCCCTAACTATGCAGTGGCTATTGAAAGATGAGTTCTACACTTCTTCTGACCTGATGAGCCTATAGGGGCTTAACGGAACTTTTACCTTTTAAATATAACTGAAGTGGATATATATTAAGATGGTGTGTGATGTTGAAATCGGATAATAATATCTTTGTATAGAAATGATGGTGACGAAGCTAATGGTAATGATAATGGTGATTGAAGACATGCGTGTGTGTGTGTGTGGTGATGATAGCGTTTGGTGTCTATATTATTGCATTAAGGTGGTGATGGGAGCCATGGTAATGGAGAGGTGACGATGGTGATGAAGGTATAGTGTGACAGATAAAACCCGTACCAGTTGTAGTAATATTGCCTGGAAGCAGAGGTTAGTGGCCAATAGAGATGGTGTTGAGATGGTACCATGATGGGAGGGGGTGGGTGCTGAAATGGTGTAATACTGACGCTGAAATACCATCTCAATCTGAATATCTAACAACCAACATAACTGTTTGTCCGTCTGTCTATCTATCTTATATCTATTTTATCTTTAGTCTATCTTTAGTCTATCTTTAGTCTATCTTTAGTAAACACATGAACCTCGCCTTCCTCAAACACCCATTTCTTAAAAAATAACGCAATAGTTCTTTCACAAATAGAACATGGCTCTCATATATATGGAACGTGGCTCTCATATATAGAACGTGGCTCTCATATATATGGAACATGGCTCTCATAAATAGAACGTGGCTCTCATGTATAGAACGTTCGTCTCATATATATGGGATGTGGCTCTCATATATAGAACGTGGCTCTTGTATATAGAACGTGGCTCTTGTATATAGAACGTGGCTCTCATATAAACAGAACGTGGCTCTCAAATATAGAACGTGGCTCTTGAATATAGAAAGTGGCTCTCATATATACAGAACGTGGCTCTTGTATATAGAACGTGGCTCTCATATAAACAGAACGTGGCTCTCAAATATAGAACGTGGCTCTTGTATATAGAAAGTTCGCCTCATATATATGGAACGTGGCTCTCATATATAGAACGTGGCTCTCATATATAGAACGTTCGTCTCATATATATGGAACGTGGCTCTCATATATATGGAACGTGGCTCTCATCTATGGCACGTGGCTCTAATATATAAAACGTGGCTCTTGTATATAGAACATGGCTCTTGTATATAGAACGTGGCTCTCATATATACAGAACGTGGCTCTCATATATAGAACGTGGCTCTATGAGATACTGAAGCTATTATAATGTTGACATGGTTGTCAATATTTTCTGAGGATGTATTCGAATTACTAGAAGTGGTACAGAGCCCAACAAATATATATATAAACTGTACTATAATAATAAAAAAAAACTTACTGATTTATACAAACTCTTTAATTTCAAAATAACTGTTCCAATAATATGTAAATGAATAAATTTGAATACTTGAATGACCAACACGATCACATTTCATTAAACGCCTCAATAAATTTTTTACATAGGGTAAATAAGAAAAATGAAACAATGCTTTAAGTTACATTCATTTCAAGTAGACAAAATGTTATAAGATATGAACAGAAAGAGGCCACAATGCAACAACTATTAACAAGATGTAATTCAAATTATTTTCCATTCGTTTGTTAAAGACGCCGACAACGATGCTACGTAATATACGTTATCACGCTGTTGCCATGTGACATTGTCAATGAGGTGGGTGGGTATTCCCGCAAGGGGGTGGGGCTCAGACGCAAAGAATATGGCGGCAGCAAAACGTAAGAGTCTAGGTCTAAATTTGATCAAAAACCATGCTGAGTATCGAACATTGACCACTGCGATATCAAATAAAATGCAAGACATCGGCTGAATTGTGATCAATGAATATAACAGTCTGTATTATCAGTAGTCATAACACAAAATGTTTTTTTTAATACATGCATTGGTGTTCACCTTAAGACATGCATTGGTGTTCACCTTAAGACATGCATTGGTGTTCACCTTAAAACATGCATTGGTGTTCACCTTAAGACATGCATTGGTGTTCATCTTAAGACATGCGTTGGTGTTCACCTTAAGACATGCGTAAGCTTTATTTATTTCATATAATTATTGAGTAAAGACTTTCAACACACAAACTAATACATTCACAGAGTCTACATGTTTTGTTTATACAGAAGAAGTCCATTAGTCCGGCATCCAACAGTCCGGCATCCAACAGTCCGGAATGCTCGATAGTCCTGCATCACTCCAGAAAATTGTAGAAATTTTGGTTTTCTCCAAAAGTGTGTTTTTAAAGCAAAAAAAAAAACAAACAAACTCGAGAGCTATTCTGAAGTTTTCGGGATAGTTCGGGATCATCCGAAAGCGCTCGGTATTCTTCGGAAACAATTAGCGGCCATTTTTTTTGTACATTGTTGTTTTGTGTCTTTTTCACATCGCAGTAAACGTAACTTTTCAAACTGTTTATAGACTGTATATAACTGTATATAGATTGTATATAGACTGTATATAGACTGTATATAGACTGTATATAGATTGTATATTGACTTGTATATAGACTGTATATAGATTGTATATAGACTGTATAAAGATTGTATATAGACTGTATATAACTGTATATAACTGTATATAGACTGTATATAGACTGTATATAGATTGTATATAGACTGTATATAACTGTATATAGACTGTATATAGATTGTATATAACTGTATATAGACTGTATATAGACTGTATATAGATTGTATATAGACTGTATATAGACTGTATATAACTTTATATAACTGTATATAACAGTATATAACTGTATATATTCCGATAGATCGGAATTTTCGGTAGTCCGGCACCGAGCCGGTCCCGAACGTGCCGGATTATCGGACTTCTACTGTATATATAAAAACAAGAACATGGCGTTAAATAATGTATCATATGACGGTTTATACAACTGACTCAACCGATCAGTGTCGTTTGTTTTAACGTCAAGTCACCCAGGGCCTGACCAATGATGTACTCAATCAGGGGGATGGGTTATTTATTTATTTACGGTTTTATTTATTTATTTATTTATTTTGGGTTAAAGTGCCGATGTGATTGCTAGAATAGTAACAAAAGGTCACAATAAGTCCAAGTTCCAATCTGACTTTTACAAATGGTACTTTAAATAACTTCGTTTCATATCCATACTAACAAGTAGTGTTTTTTTTTTTAAAAGGTCAAACTATGTAATCCATTGGTCATTATAAAATCTCAGTCCAATGCCAGTTGATCTTATTTCCGATCATATGATGTTCTACTATCAGACTTACAACAGTGCTAAAAAAAAAAAAATAATTCAAGTTATATTACAAAAAAAAAAAAAAAACTATATTGGACTTTTACAGCACACACAAGCGCACAAGCACACACATACAAACATACACACACACACACACACACACATACACACACACACATTCCATAAAGGGCATTTACACTGCACTCAATGGGCGCATTTTTAAAACTGTTAGTGCAAGCTGGGGGGGGGGGAAGGATACAAGGTCGAGGTCTGCATAGTGGATTGCCCAGGGAGGGGATGGTAGGTGGCTGGTGGGTAGGGGGGAGGGGAGAGGAGATTAGAAGTGGGGCTACTTACATGACCTAGACGGACCAGGCATAATACACAAACATAGAACACACACACACACACACACACACACTCTCACACACACACAAACACACACACACATGCACACATTTCACGCACGTATGATAAAATTTGCGTTAAAACCGCAAGTGTATATAAAAAAAAATTAAAAAAAAAAATAAAGTAACAGCAGCGAACTGTTAGTAAGTCCATACTGCAGCCCGCCCTCCCCCCCCCCCGCAGCCCCCCCACCGCCATCGGTACTCCACTGCTCGACCAGCGCAGTCGTTGACCTGAGAGAATTTAAAAAAAAAAAGAAAGAAGAAGCCGGCCAACAGGTCGACCGCCGGCCCTGTTATTTACTGCATCCAGAGAGTCACCACCACCACTGCGCTGCATGTGTCTGTGTGTGTGTGTGTGAGGGTGTGTCTGCGTGTGTGTGTGTTAGACCGCGGAGATGATGGTGATAAAAAATGTGATTGCCGCGACAATGTCTAACTGCTTATTCTGTCTGTCCATCTGTCATTTTTTTTTTGGCTGTTTGTTCGTTTCTTAGTTTATTCACTTTGAGAATCTCAGTGTGTGTGTGTGTGTATGTATGTGTGTGTGTATATATATATATATATATATATATACACATAAATGGTGTCAAAGTATAAAGTATAGGTTATTTTTTTTTTTTGTATTTTTGTTTAATTTTTGTGTATCCTGTGTTTTTCTGTCATTCTAACAGCTCACTGTACTGCTTACGTGCGTTGTGTTTTTTCAAAGTCTAAACTTAAAGGTAAAACTGAAGAAGTGAAAAAGTGTTTTAAGCCAAACAAATACAGTCTATCCGTCAGCCAATACAAATAACGCCGTGAACTGCAAGATGCCCGTATCTACTTCTGATTTTGTATTAATCCTTTGCAAAATATCTCAATTTCAAATATTTATATATATATATATATATATATATATATATATATATATATATATATATATCAATATTTATATTTAAATGATTGAATCACTGTAAACAATAGCAACATTTAATCTTGGAATTCTCAATGAAAGTATAAAACCTTTTGTTTTTGCAATCAATGTTAAAAAAAATTATTTGAATATAAAAATAACACTTGTGTAAGAATTTCTTGTAAGAACAAATACGGTATGATAAAGTAAACCACATGTTATCAAATCGATCTCGCAGTTGTAAAAAAAAAAGAATGAAATATTTCTAAATATTTTCCGTAACCGTATCTATACCATTTTATAAATAAACGTATCTGGGTTAGCCAGGTAATGCACCCGCCCTTTACAAAACACCCGCCACCGCCGCCATTAACCCCTCCCCCCTCCTTGACGGCCAGTGGCCTAAAATAGACATAGGTTCATCAGAGGTCACGGGTTCGCAGACCCTTTGCATTAGCCGCGTCCAACCCGGCATGTCTTCTGTAACCTTGCGTTGCATTCATAAGTGTTTTTCATAGCCTAGTTCTTCACTGCATTCATGGCATTCGTGACCTGGCCAGTTTTTTCCCCCCCACTTTTATTTTTATATATTAAGCGCTTACCCCAACACCACCTCTCCCCGTTCGCCTTTTATTTTTTAAAGTTTAATCATATTTAAATCTAAAATTACTGGGAAAAATAGTATCAAAGATCAGCCATTAGAATTTGTTGTTAAACTGCAACAATTATGGAAAACTAATAAACATTTGCGCCAAAAAAATACGTGCATGTGTCCATTTCCAATTTTAGTTTTTAAGATTTATATTTTTTTTTTGTTTCCAATTACCTTGAAATAGGTGAACAATATCCATTATTATCTTAAATTATAGCAAATGGGGAAAAAATATTACTGAAGTGTAAAAAAAAAACAAATTGCATAAATTATATTGATATCATTGTCTTATAACTAGTTGACACGGCTAATATCATATTGATATCATTGTCTTATAACAAGTTGACACGGCTAATATCATATTGATATCATTGTCTTATAACAAGTTGACACGGCTTATATCATATTGATATCATTGTCTTATAACAAGTTGACACATCTAATATCATATTGATATCATTGTCTTATAACTAGTTGACACAACTAATATCATATTGATATCATTGTCTTAAGTTGACACAACTAAAATCATATTGATATCATTGTCTTATAACTAGTTGACACATCTAATATCTAGATCTAAAATAGAGCAAAAAATCCCACCAAAAAACAACATCAACCATGTTTTCAGCTCTATACTTGCCCGGAATATTACATGTGCACTCATGATGTCATATCTTTGTATCTTCTAATTCCACCCCCCCCCCCCCCCATATTCCTCAAAATAAAAAGTTAATCGTTGGCTATGACTTAAAGAAAACAATAATTTGCCTAGGGTGGGAAAATAAAATGAACCAATTACTGCATACATTTTGACATGAACAAAAAAAGGCTAGTTTAGATTTTTTAATGTAACTGTTATTATGGCTAGAAATAGACATTGTGTGAGAATTAAATAGACTGACATACATTTATAAAGGGGTGCAACATTATTTCCTAAGAAATGTAGAATATCTATCTATCTATCTATCTATCTATCTATCTATCTATCTATCTATCTATCTATCTATCTATCTATCTATCTATCTATCTATCTATCTATCTATCTATCTATCTATCTATCTATCTATCTATCTATCTATCTATCTATCTATCTATCTATCTATCTATCTATCTATCTATCTATCTATCTATCTATCTATCTATCTATCTATCTATCTATCTATCTATCTATCTATCTATCTATCTATTTATCTATCTATCTCTCTGCCTGCCTGCCTGTCTGTCTCTCTGTCTGTCTCTCAGTCTAACTATCTGCCTGCCTGTCTGTATATCAACTGTTTTTCTATCTGTCTTTGTATCGGTCTGTCTCCATCACTTTTCGTCTCACTTTGTCGTTATATATCTTTAGTCTTTAACTCTTTTAACTCTAACCCTTCAAGTGGAATGTTGTAGTCAAATTCAAATGATAAATAAAAAAACAACAACAAAGAAATGTATTTTAAACTAGCATTTACTATTGCTTTGTTTTATTTTTTTTTAAAATTGCATTCTTTTTAAACATTTATTTTTACAATTTTGTATAATTTTGATTCGTCATACAAAATTTTCTTTGACTTTTAACTTTAAAAAATATAATCTTGACCAAACAAAACAAAACTCTCCATATTTTTTATACAAATTAATATTAAGATTCAGTACACAAAGGGTTAAAAGTGAAAAAAAAAAACAATCATGAAAACAACAGTCCACCGTCATCAATAACAGCACAAGGGTTAAATCAGACAGTACAACAGCGGGGTACACTGTTGCCCCAGTGTATGTACTTACACATTGACTGTGACGAAATGTTGGGGAGTGGAGGAGGGAAAGGGGGCAAATAGTTGGGGGGCACCAAACCTGGCCGGAAAGTTAACCTCTTCCATCACATACGCAACTTCCCAAACACCCCGCACCCCTCCCCACGCACCCCTCCTCACTCATCCGCATCAGAATGTTCTTTTATATTATTAATATTTTTTTTCTTATATATGTATAGAGAGAGTTAGACTGAGATGGACAAGCCGGAATTGACCTACTTAAGTACGTCAGCACCGCCTCGCAAACAGATAGCCAACGGAATGCAAAATCGTGCAAGAAGTCCAGTACACTTTCAGAGCAGTCCATTGTATTAATTAGGTCGAGGGGTGGAAGCATTCTTGTAAGAAGAAAAAAATAACTTATTATAAAAAAAAATACGTCGTGGAGACAAATGAAACTGACCAATGGCAAACTTTGAATGTAAACCAACTGTTAGATAACACTTTCCTATATAACGAATTCTTTAATCTGTTTACTTTGCTATTTTACTATTATAACGAAATTGCAGAATTATTTATAGTTATAATATAGAAAAATAATTTCTGATCTTATTTACTTAAATATTATTTATATCTTTTCAAAAATTAAAATTTTAAAGATGGGTCTTATTTTATTGTTGTCTTGAATTCTAAACAATTTTTTTTTAAAAGGGGGGGGGGGAGGGGTTAGAAGGCCGGAGAGGGAAGTATTCATGTAAAAGAAAGTCTGCACAGATTTATGTTCGGTTCTTTGGTTCTTTTCTCGAATTCATGGTCTCCCTCCCCCCGGTGTGTAATCTGCTATGCAGGGGTATCTCACAATCTCTTTAATTTCCATCCCCCAGACCAACAGACACACACAACGATAAATAGTTGGCGGGAATTGCTCTCATTCAGACGGCTGGTGGTGACTGAATCTGGGTCACTGGATAATATCTGCTGAATGTGGACTTTTAACGACATACAGTCATGCCTCGAAGCTAGTTGTCCTCGGTTTTCGTCGAATTTTACAGATTAATCTGTTTTGGTTTTCGTATACTTTTTTTAGAACAATCTGTTTCAGTTTTCGTTGACTTTTAGAGTACTAACTGATTCGGTTTTTGTCGATCGTTTCGGCTTTTGCGTCGATTACCCTGGTAACCCTTCTGCTGATTTTTTTTTTTAATTTTAGGTCCGTATTTAGGGAATTCCCATTCTAAAACAAAAGATCCTCTGCCTGCCCCCCTCCCCCCCCCTTCACACTCGTCATTGTGTCAAAAGTGTCAATTAAAAAAGTTTAATTTAAAATTGAATATTACGTATATAAATTATTATATTTAGATGTCTAACTTGTATTTATGTGGATATATTTAGATGTCTAACTTGTGTTTATGTGGATATATTTAGATGTCTAACTTGTATTTATGTGGATATATTTAAATGTCTAACTTGTATTTATGTGGATATATTTAAATGTCTAACTTGTATTTATGTGGATATATTTAGATGTCTAACTTGTATTTATGTGGATATATTTAAATGTCTAACTTGTATTGATGTGAATATATTTAGATGTCTAACTTGTATTGATGTGGATATATTTAGATGTCTAACTTATATTTATGTGGATATATTTAGATGTCTAACTTGTATTTTTGTGGATATATTTAGATGTCTAACTTGTATTTATGTGGATATATTTAGATGTCTAACTTGTATTTTTGTGGTTATTTTACGTTACACGAATTTACAAAATGTGGACACGAATCAATGATAGTCTTATTTATGGTATTTTTTTATGCGGCATAAATTTATATGTGTGTGTGTTAGTGTGTGTGTGTGTGTGTGTGTGTGTCTGTGTATGTGTGTACTTGTGTGTGTGTGTTTTTTTTTAATTTCTGCTTATTTCTTTACAAAATCTTTATTTTTGTGCGTTTTTTAATGTACAGAAGTCGATTGTAGTTTTAGATTGCAAGGGAGATCAACTCTGGATTTCGTCAGGAATTATCTCCTTTTATCACGGATGACCTTATACACACACACACACACAGATAACCCACTTCAACACATCATTTAAAGCCATAGTTTTGTTTACAAATACACTACAGTATATATAAATATATATCCGTTGTCTTAATTTGTTTTTCTATCATCAGACAATGAAATAGGAAACACAACAAACGACACTAAATTAATTAATCGAACACAATTATATTGTTTGAAATTTAGTTTACATATTTGTAATTGTAATAGAAATTATTTGGTTCGTCTAAATTGCTTTTTTTAAATGACTTTACTTTCACAGCAGTATTCCTACACTTTCTGCTGCCACTAATTTTACTTTCACAACAGTATTCCTACATTTCCTTCAACAACTGACTTTTTTATATTTAATTTAATTATTTAAACATATTTAAAAACAAAATTAAATCTGTGAATAGTGAAATACTAATAAACAATAGACACGGGGAATGGGTTCGGGGGGGGGGGTTGAGGGAAGGGGTGTCATATATCCCCCAACTATTGCCCGCTGACATACGACATGTACGTTTAACCTGATTTTTCATATACTAAATACGTTTTTTTTACCCCCCCCCCCAGCTCCAACCCTTTACCTCATTCATTGATATCTTCAACCACAAACGAGCGCATCACATACCCTGTACAGATTGGAGACTTGAACTGTCTTGAAGTAAAACGGGGAAATATATATTAATATAAAATTAAACTGAGTCAGTAAAAATAGAGAGAGAGAGAAAGAGAGAGAGAAAGAGAGGGAGAGAGAGTGATGAGAGAAAGAGCTGGGTGGGAAGGACAAACAGAGTAAACAAAGTACAAAGAAGATGAAAAACTTACTCATCCTTTTTCTTGGCAAATTTTATTTTTTTCTATTTACCTCCTGTCATATTCTTTCTATCGCTCACCCTCTGGCTACTCTTCCAACACAAATGTCTCTCCGTCTCTCCCCTACTTTTCCTGCTCCGTTATCTTCATCTATTTTTTTTCTATATCTCCCCCCCCCCCCGCCCACCAGTTCAAGTAGTCCAGTGGTATTATTTTAATTATTTCTTCACTGGTGACTGGGCAGGACATCAAGCCAGATTTCACCATACAGTACCTAGAAACAGCCTGGTACAGTACATAGAAACAGCCTGGTACAGAACCTACAAACAACCCGGTACAGTACTTAAAAACAGCCTGGTACAGTACCTGGAAACAGCCTGGTACAGCACCTAGAAACAACATGGTACAGTACCTGGAAACAACATGGTACAGTATCTAGAAACAACATGGTACACTACCTAGAAACAGCCTTGTATAGTACCTAGAAACAGCCTGGTACAGTATCTAGAAACAACCTGGTACACTATCTAGAAACTGCCTGGTACAGTACCTAGAAACAATCTGGTACAGTAACTAGAAACAACCTTGTACAGTACCTAGAAACATAGCAATGGACGACAACACAGAGCCGTTCGTTAGAATAGGTAAACAATTCGACCGCCCCTAGTCCCCCCCCCCACTCTATATAGGGCCCCCAGCAAGTATTAATTACAATTACATCTTTTGATTAGATACCCCCCCCCAAACACTACATTTGAATACTGTCTAGGAACCCTCCGCCCCTCCCTCCCCCCCCCCCAGATACACTACAATAACTCTGCAGCTTTACACCCATTTTTTTTTAAAACGGAAAACGTCAAAATGTGAAATAAAACACACAAAAAAAATGTAAACCAGTTCACTTGTTTGAATGACGTTCTTCGCTTATTTTATTAAATTAAAAATTTAGTTATAATGATTGTATCTTGAATTTTTTTTCTTCTGGTTAGATGTAGTTGATACAAACTCAGAGTTTCAAGAGTTGTCCCAGCAAACCTTGGCCCATTAGCCCTTCTCCTTCTCTATAACCCACCAAAGCTGATGATGGGTCTGTGTTGGTCAATGATCATGGTGGCACCAAGGTGAACATAGATTATGGACGTTTCCAGGCTTAAGGTCATAGCCTGAACATTTCGTTTCTTATGAACATTACCGTTCAACATGTTCAAAGTTCGCCCTTGAAAAAATGGACATATTTTTCTTTTGTTTTAAATTAAATTTGGCATCTTTTAAAGGGGTTTTTACAACGAGGGCACCTGGGCCCCCACCCACACAGAACTATTCAGTCATCACACCTGGGCCCCCACCCACACAGACCTATTTAATCATCACACCTGGGCCCCCAACTACACAGATCAATTTTAGTCATCCCACCTGAAGCCCCCACCCACACAGACCAATTTAGTCATAACACCTGGGCCCCCACCCACACAAACCTATATAATCATCACACCTGGGCCCCAACTACACAGACCAATTTTAGTCATCCCACCTGGGTCCCCCACCCACACAGACCAATTTAATCATCACACTTGGGCCCTTCAACCACACATACCAATTCAGTTCTCCCATCTGGGACCCCACCCACACAGACCAATTTAGTCATCACACCTGGGCCCCCACCCACACAGACCTATTTAGTCATCACACCTAGGCCCAAACCCACACAGACCTATATAATCATCACACCTGGGCCCCCCAACAACACAAACCAATTTAGTCATCACACCTGGACCCCCACCCATACAGACCGATGTGGAATAAAATTAATGACATCAGAGTGTTCAAGGTGGGAAGGAGTAATCGTCTTTGTCGCTACTAGTTACGGGCGGATAGTTTCCTGTTTTATTTGATCTTCCTTTTTATATCAGACATGTAAAATCTGCATTCCTGATTTTTTAAAAAGCTGTTTGCTGTGTACTCCTCACTGTTTTAAAAAGCTGTTTGCTATGTATCAATGGCTGTATTAATTTTAAATATGGCAGCCAACAGCGTGATGTAGCAGACTCCAGCCAGATATAAGCTCCACGTACGACTGTCTATCTGGATGTCGCGGGGCAAGATATGAGCTCCATGTACTACTGTCTATCTGGATGTCCCGAAGCCAGATATGAGCTCCACGTACTACTGTCTATCTAGATGTCCTGGTGCCAGATATGAGCTCCACGTACGACTGTCTATCTGGATGTCCCGGGACCAGATATGAGCTCCACGTACGGCTGTCTATCTGGATGTTCCGGGACCAGATATGAGCTCCACGTACGACTGTCTATCTGGATGTCCCGAGGCCAGATATGAGCTCCACGTACGACTGTCTATCTGGATGTCCCGAGGCCAGATATGAGCTCCACGTACGACTGTCTATCTGGATGTCCCGAGGCCAGATATGAGCTCCACGTACGACTGTCTATCTTGGCCCAATATGGGGGTTCCTGTGACTAAGCCAGGGGACTTTTTGTTATTTCCGTTATGCCCTATTGAAGCCAATGCGTGGATATCAAAATGATGTCAGTTCTGACCCAGGTACAGCTGGGGTGATATTGATGGTCGGTAACGGTTTTCTTTGCACAATTTCTCTAAAACAATTCTTTGATAAACCTGACATTAGATGAATGGGGCCATATGTCAAACATAGCGCATGTGAAATACACATATTAAATGAAATGTTTTGAAATAGTTTTACAATTCAATTACTTCGTTTTGTCAACTGTCATTAATTTTATTCCACAGATTAGATATTATACATAGTCCGGGATTAAGTTTTACCACATATTTGATATTGTACATAATCCTGGAATAAGTTTTACCACAGATTAGATATTGTACATAATCCTGGATTAAGTTATACCACAGGTTAGATATTGTACATCATCCTGGATTGTTATACCACAGATTAGATATTGTACATAATCCTGTATTAATGACTAAAAAATGTACCGCCATTGTTGTTATTGTTGTTATTTAAACCTTGTTTTTTTTTAAATTAATCTGTGGTGTACACCAACAGTGAAATTTTATAATTTTTAATTGATAACGACCAGCGTTTATAACTAAACCATGATAATGACTTGATACATTCCATTCAATGTTCAACATTACACAAGTTTAAGTAACACCCAATATTACATTTAAATCGTGTGAACATTTTGACGAGGGAAAGGTTTACGTTTATTACTAAGACTTCAGGGTCGCATGGGGTTTTATTTCATTAAAACAAAAAAAAGTTGTGCAAATCAAATGCGTAAGAGAACACAGCTCTGAAACCTTAATTTAAAAAGCTACGCAATCAACGAACCATGGCTCAAAAATATTTCTAGACTTGATTATAAATGATCAAATATAGAAGCCCCAAGTATATTTGAAAATGATCAAAAATATGGCAATACTGCATACATATGCGACTGATCAAGTAAAGCATCCCTGTATACATATGAAAATGATCAAATATGGCAATACTGCATACATATGCGACTGATCAAGTATAGCATCCCTGCATGAATATGAAAATGATCAAATATGGCAGTACTGCATACATATGCGACTGATCAAGTATAGCATCCCTGCATGTATACGAAAATGATCAAATATGGCAGTACTGCATACATATGCGACTGATCAAGTATAGCATCCCTGGATGTATATGAAAATGATCAAATATGGCAGTACTGCATACATATGCGACTGATCAAGTATAGCATCCCTGCATGTATATAAAAATGATCAAATATGGCAACCCCTATTTCTCTAAAAGTTTGTTTGTGCTGTCGTGCATCTGTCCCTCCAGCCGCCATCCTGCAGACAATAATCTCAAAAAACGGAGAATTTTCTTTCAAGACCTTCCCATCCACCCCCACACAACAGAGTCATGCCCTCTGTCATATGCCATCACATTGACACTCGACCCTGACATACAAAAAAAATTCTACCCCCACCCACCCACCCACCATCTTATATCTTTACAAGCATCCACTGCCCCTCCCATCTGTACAGTTACCCCCCCCCCCCCGGGCCAAATATTCTTTTTTAAAATTCTTCTCTGATTCTCTCTCCTTTTTCACCCCCATCCAATCAGAGTGGACTATTTAATTCAGCCCAATACCAGACTTTGACTAAATCTATTATCTTCTGCTATATTCCCAATCCAAACATCTTCGCATTCATACCGCCACAATCATCCCAACCGCCCGCCTGCTCCCCCCTCCCCTAGTGGCATGTCTGCTTTCTCAATCAATTCTTTCTTTTTTTTTTTTTCAAATCTTTAAAATCGCAAACATATATGCCTGCCGCCACCCATCCACCAACCCGAACACCTCATACCTCCCACCCCCTGTTGACGACTGCAATGGAAGGGTTAATTTTGAGAGAGGACCACGACTAGAGACCAGGACATGTAGCCATAAGCTGAAGAAAACGAACTTTGGACTTTGTGCTCCACCCTTCATTGACTTCTCTTTGATTTGATTTTTAATTTGGGAATTTTTGTTATAATTTTTGTTATATTTTTAGAGCATTTTCCAGAAAAAATGCTCTATTGTCCCCGTTTTGTCTGTCTGTCTGTCTGTGCTGTCTGTCCGTCATCACCCCAGATCGCAGCAACCATAAGTCCTAGACCCATAAAGTATATACCATTTTGTAGGTCTTGGCCTGCCATGTGTGCATCAAAAGTCCATTTCGCGATCTGACCTCTGAGGGCTGGGCTTCAGTGTTTTTATCGTTTGTTTACTACATAAGCTATATTAATAATTATGTCATTTTCATGGCCCCATTCTACGCCTTATACGTTCAATAACCCATTCATTTGGTGCGAAATGCTGCAGCATGTAGTTTCACCAAGATTGACGTCACACGTGTTCTTTTTGGAAAGTTGTCTAAAATTGGTGCCAAATTCCATTTCTGTGTACTATATTTAGCACCAGTAATTTCCCTTGATTTAGACAAGATTGTGATCTATTCGCCATACCCATTTAATTTTATTTATTAAGAAACTCATCAAATGAAATAGTAAGCTTGAGTTATAAGTTTAATTGAAAGTATCAGAGCTATGCAACAATAGACGGAGTTTTCGGACGATTAAATGACTACAATTTCGAATGTTTTCAATTATGAGTCCTATTTCAGTGACCACAAACCACTTGTAGTTAGATTTAAGATAAATATTTACTGAAAGCTAACATACGCACTGATACATAACACGAAAATGCGCTAACACGTCCTGTGTCCAGAATGGAATATTTTATGTTTTATTTCCTAAGTTACCACGCAAACAAAAAAGATTTTAATCTTGTTTCTTTATTATAATTACTTTTTTGACCAAACAGGCTCTTTTATTTCTTCTTATCCAATTTTTTTTTCTTCTTTAAGTCACATAATTACATTGGACAAAGCTGTCCGTTACCTGACCGAGGGGGTGGGGTATGCTCTATCTACTTATGACCATTTCAAATGGATATGGCACAACTCCCTGGTGTCTGCAGTGTCCGGGGCACCAATTTTTGCGGTAGGGGTGCGAACCATAAACTTCTTCCTTTAAACAACCTTACAGAGTTTGAATAAACGGCCACAATGGGTTCTTAAAAAAATGACAGATGGGTCATACAAAGGGCAGAAACTAGAACGGAGAACAGGGTCGAGTGTAGTGGATAGATGGAGTTTTAATATAACACGAAATATTAGGTTTGGATCAAACATAGAAACGGGTCGTATTTGACCCGCGGGACACAGTTGACCCAATCCTGATCTACTACATTTAATTACACAGTTCATATCGTTTCTAATTATTAAGTTTCATAAAAAAAATGGACTGAATGTAGAATACTGTCAGAAATTAGTTTAGCTTTAAAAAGCGTGTAAGTATATATAATAATGACATCAACGGTGCAACTCTAATTCAGATTAATATGAACACAGTCAATAATAATGATAGACGAAATGTAAAGAAATAAAAGGATCGATGACCTTCATTGACACACTTCAGTCTTTTTAGTTTGATCCCGATCTCCACCCACCACCCCACCACCCTCTCCCATAATCCTTGCCTCTCCCGTGTGAATGAATTGCAATCGGCTGGCTAGACGCTGCAGGAGCTTAATAGTCGGAAGTCAACGTGAACATACATATGAACTTTTGATGTTGTTAGTTGATGAGAAATATTTTACAAATGTTTTACGAGCTTTTGCTGTTTCTAAATCCTCGTTGAATAATTTATATGTTAATGTTCGAAGCCGTTATTGGCAGATTAGCCGACCACCTCTCCCCCACCCTAATTGACAATGACCCCCCCCATCCATACACACACCAGCAAGTTTAAACATCTACTTAATATGAAACAATCATAATTGTAGCATCAGTAATAGTTAACAATTTTTTTTTAAATATTAAGATTTCTTGCCAATGTAATGATCATCAAATATTCTAATTGAAAAGTATCCTATAAATGGATCAACTAGACAACAAGTCTAACGTAGTTGTTGTTGTTGTAGTAGTTGTTGTAGTACTAGTAGTAGTTGATGTTGTTGTAGTAGTTGTTGTTGTAGTAGTAGTAGTTGTTGTAGTTGTAGTTGTTGTTTTTGTAGTAGTTGTTGTTTTTGTAGTTGTAGTAGTAGTAGTTGTTTTTGTTGTTGTAGTAGTTGTTTTAGTAGTAGTAGTAGCTGTTGTTGTTGTAGTAGTAGTAGTTGTTGTTGTAGTAGTAGTTGTTGTTGTTGTTGTAGTATTAGTAGTAGTAGTTGTTGTTGTTGTTATAGTATTAGTAGTTGTAGTTGTTGTAGTAGTTGTTGTAGTAGTAGTAGTAGTTGTTGTAGTAGTTGTTGTAGTTGTTGTAGTAGTTGTAGTTGTAGTTGTTGTAGTTGTTGTTGTTGTAGTTGTTGTAGTTGTTGTAGTTGTAGTTGTTGTAGTTGTTGTAGTTGTTGTAGTAGTTGTTGTAGTAGTAGTTGTTGTTGTAGTTGTTGTTGTAGTAGTTGTTGTTGTAGTAGTTGTTGTAGTAGTAGTTGTTGTTAAAGTAGTAGTTGTTGTTGTTGTAGTTGCAGTTGTTGTAATTGTTGTATTTGTTGTGGTAGTACTAATTGTTGTTGGTGTTGTTGTAGTAGTTGTAGTAGTAGTAGTTGTATTTGTTGTTGTTGTAGTTATTGTAGTAGTAGTAGTTGTAGTTGTTGTAGTTGTAGTTGTTGTAGTTGTAGTTGTTGTAGTTTTTGTAGTTGTCGTTTTGTAGTTGTTATTGTTGTAGTTGTTGTAGTTATTGTAGTTGTTGTAGTTGTAGTAGTTGCAGTTGTAGTTGTTGTTGTTGTTGTAGTTGTTGTTGTAGTTGTTGTAGTTGTTGTAGTAGTTGTAGTTGTAGTTGTAGTTGTTGTAGTTTTTGTAGTTGTCGTTTTGTAGTTGTTATTGTTGTAGTTGTTGTAGTTATTGTAGTTGTTGTAGTTGTAGTAGTTGCAGTTGTAGTTGTTGTTGTTGTTGTAGTTGTTGTTGTAGTTGTTGTAGTTGTTGTAGTTGTTGTAGTAGTTGTAGTTGTAGTTGTTGTTGTTGTAGTTGTTGTAGTTGTTGTAGTTGTAGTTGTTGTTGTAGTAGTTGTAGTTGTAGTTGTTGTAGTTGTTGTTGCAGTTATAGTAGTAGTTGTAGTTGTTATTGTTGTAGATGTTGTAGATGTTGTAGTTGTAGTTGTTGTTGTTGTACTAGTTGTTGTAGTTGTTGTTGTATTTATTGTTGTAGTTTTGAAAAGGACTATATCCGCTGTGCTTATCAGTTGTTGAAATTGGTGACATGGTCAGCTAGCTTCAGAAGGTCACTGACCTCCTACAGTCATCTTTGTCCACTTTAAAACTTCACTGTCCACTTTAAAACTTCACTGTCCACTTATAAAATCGGATGCCGGAATGACCATCAGGTCAACTGGGTCCAATACATGAATGCGACCTTGAATAAAAAATTGAACTTCTATTTTTAGAAATAGTGAATTGTATATGTCGATAGAGGGTGGCTTGGCTTGTGTGGCGTGGGGGTGGTAAAGAGTGAGGAGTACTGGGAAGACATGTTTGTACAAGAGGTGGGGTGGGTGGGGGGTGGGTGCGGGCGGGTGGTGACCTTGTATGATAGCATGTGATGTTTTATTTTTTTCTGCTAATCCATATTCTATTGACACAGCTTCCTAGTGGCAGACGACTGATCAACTTCAAGGTCAGACGAAACGGTATTTTTTTTTTCTTTTTAAAAGTGAGACCACCTGTTCTCTAGCAGACGACTTGTCTTTCAGATTGCATTATTATTATTATTGTTATTGGTGATATGTGGAATTATCGTTTGAGCTGTATATCAGATAGCATTTTTAATATTGTTATTGGTGGTATGTGAGGAATTTTATTTCAGTTGTCTGCTAGACTGCACTATTGTTATTGATATTGTTGGAATTGACTTATTTTAATTACAGGAGCGATTTTTTTTTATGTTTCCTATTTACTGTACAAATGTTAAGTATGTCAAATTGTGTGTCTTGATCGGTTTATGCTCCGAGATGTTCATAGATCTTTGGGGTGGGGTTGGCCTTAGACACGAAACTTGCAGAGTTACTTGGGGTCCATATGAAAATATACTTGTAGAGGCAGACGTACTGGATACTAATAGACAGTCATAAACATTGTTGGTAAAGTAGATAGAGATATATATAGACATATATACTCATAGACATATTGATAGATACGCATACACACATATACAAATAGATAGATAGATTTATAGTTAAATAGATAGATAGATAGATAGATAGATAACAATATAGATAGATAACTAGATAGATAGATTGATAGGCTCGTCTTATATCTCTACGGTCATGACACTATCTAAGAATAAAAGCAGATCATGTAGCATTATGCAGGCGAGAGGTGAACAACTGACCCATCCTATGGTCTCCACCCCCTCCCATCCCGTCCACCCTTCCTATTCAGCTGTCACTAATAAGTCTCAGTGTCCAGCTTAAGGTATCACACTTTTACCCCCTCCCCTGCACCGTTTGTGTGTGTGTGTGAGAAAGAGAGAGAGAGAGAGAGAAAGAGAGAGAGAGAGAAAGAGAGAGAGAGAGAGAGAAAGAGAGAGAGAGAAAGAGAGAGAGAGAGAGGACAAAGCTGATTTTTTTTATATTTTTATTTTAATTTCATCTTTTGTAGGAAAGTTTTGTTGGAGGAATCAGTCCTGGAAAGAAGAAGAGAAAGAAAAAAAAATGGATGAATAGAAGGGAGGTTAAAAGACAACAGTTGCTCCCGTCGTCAGGTTGTTAGCTACCCCCCCCCCAATCCCAGCACCTAACCAACAATCGCCATTTTTTTAAAACCACCGACCATTGAGAAAATTGAAAGGGGTCAGTCGAAGAATGAGAGCTGGACACGTGACCAACAAAGATAAGCGCTCACTATTTTACATAGTCTCTCTGTCTCCCTTCCTCCAATAAAGACATAAAAGACATAAGGGATAAAGCATAAAAATAGGTTGGGGGGAGGGGAGAAGGGGGAACACACACACACACACATACACATAATCTTCAAGGATGAAATTATTTCAACATCGTGATGCGGAATAACAGCGCCACGTTCGCTGGATCATACATGATAACAACATTGTGATGCGGAATATCAGCTCCACGTTCGCTGGATCATACATGATAACAACATCGTGATGCGGAATAACAGCTCCACGTTCGCTGGATCATACATGATAACAACATTGTGCTGCGAAATAACAGCTCCACGTTCGCTGGATCATACATGATAACAACATCGTGATGCGGAATAACAGCGCCACGTTCGCTGGATCATACATGATAACAACATTGTGCTGCGGAATAACAGCTCCACGTTCGCTGGATCATACATGATAACAACATCGTGATGCGGAATAACAGCGCCAAGTTCGCTGGATCATACATGATAACAACATTGTGCTGCGGAATAATAGCTCCACGTTCGCTGGATGATAACAACATTGTGATGCGGAATAACAGATCCATGTTCGCTGGATCCTAGTGTGATGATAACGACGCTGTCATAGCTCGGTTGAAGCGTGAAGTTGACTTTTAACGCCGTATTATACGTCGCAGGCCCAGGCCTCAAAATAACAAATACTTTCTGATGTTGGTGTTACATTCATTTTGTTACTGCTTAGATATTAGCTGGGTCCCTCGTGCTGTATCTTTTGGCATTTGCACCAACGGACAAGACGGATATTTATATGTACAGGATGGGAGGGGAAGGGTATTTCTTGAAGTCTTTGTTTCAGGGCTGTTAAACAACACTTCACTTCTATTAGCTTTTTTTAGCAATTTAATAGAAGTTTAAATTTGTTTTTCTTTAATTTCGTTTCTAGTTTTTTGACATTTTGAGTTTACGGATGACATTTAAGACTATAATTGAATGGTATCAGAATTTAGAAAAAAAAATATATACGCCACATTTTAAAGAGAAAATTTTGAACTTTTATTGAGTCTGTTCATTTCTGCATCATTTAATTTATATTCTAATGAAATAAAATAAATTTATGTGACAAAAAACAAGCCTTGTCCGTTGTACCCTTCTTATTGATCCGCTTTTTCCGTTATACCCTTCTCATTGGTACACTATGTTTAGGACGTCATTTACATCCATGTAATGCAACCCCTAAATTTTAATATAAAAAATTGTCTTAAAAGGTGATGTTGGAGAAAAATTATGTAAAATAGAATTCTTTTTTACTTTCCATTGTAGGAAAATGATCAATTCTAACTTCATCTTTTGCTATTATAAAGTGTACCCTAATTTGATCAATTCTAACTTCATCTTTCGCTATTGTAAAGTGTACCCTAATTTGATCAATTCTAACTTTATCTTTCGCTATTATAAAGTGCACCCTAATTTATAACTTGAAAAAAAAATGAACCAAATGCGTGTCAGCACAATGCAACAGAAAGTTGACATTCTTTGGATAAAAGTTTTTCAAATGCACCCACGCCACTACAGGTTACGTCCGAAAGGTCAAAGGTACAACATTAGCCCCGGGCGCACAACTCTGTTTCACAGTGACCTTGACCTGCCATGCTCCCCGCGCCGAATCATCAGAAAGTAATATTGAGATTTAACTTAGAGGTACATACAATGATCGTGTGTCGCGGGCATTTTTTTGTAGGAAACTGAGTGCAATAAAAAAAAATCTAACTACAAGTGGTTTGTGGTTACTGAAATAGGACTCATAATTGAAAACATTCGAAATTGTAGTCATTTAATCGTCCGAAAACTCCGTCAATTGTTGCATAGCCCTGATACTTTCAATTAAACTCAGAACACAAGCTTACTATTTCATTTGATGAGTTTCTTAATAAATCTTGGTGAAACTACGTGCTGCAGTATTTCGCACCAAATGAATGGGTTATTGAACGTACAAGGTGTATATATAATATATAAGCCCCTTAGGAGCCCTGAAGCCCGGCCCTCAGAGGTCCTATCGCGAAATGGACTTTTGATGTACACTTGGCAGGCCAAGACCTACAAAATGATATATACATCATGGGTCTAGGACTTATGGTTGCTGAGATGTAGGGCGGTCCATTATTAATATAGCTTATAAAGTAAAAAACGGTACGTTATAAGGCCCCTTTTACGGCCCTGAGAGGTCAGATCGCGAAATGGAAAAAAGTCATTTCTTGGCAGGCCAAGACCTACAAAATGATATAAACATCATGGGTCTAGGACTTATGGTTGTTGAGATCTAGGGTGATGACGGACGGACGGACGGACGGACAGACAGACAGACAAAACGGGGACAATAGAGCATTTTTTTTCGAAAATGCTCTAAAAAAGAAGAATTCAGGACTAAAATAACTGAATCCACACATCAGGCAGTACACGCTGTCCGGTCTATGCCAAACACTTAAATAATAATTCAGATAAATATTGAAAATACACTCTCTATCGACAGTACACACAAGGCTTGAAGTCTGAATGGATAAAACCGATTTAAAGTAATTATCTATCTATCTATCTATCTATCTATCTATCTATCTATCTATCTATCTATCTATCTAATTTTTCCAGACTGTCTATCTGTCTTTCCTTCCTATGTCGTTTGTCAGTCCTTTCGTCTTTCTATCTGTCTATCCATCAATCTATGCATATCTTTCTCTCCGTCTCTCTTTCTCTCTCTCTCTCTCTCTCTCTCTCTCTCTATATATATATATATATATATATATATATATATATATATATATGTATATATACAGTTTTTTCCACAAATATATTGATCGAAAAAGGCCTTAAATGGACAAATGACTAAATGTATATCCATGAATAAAGGTTTAACTTTCTATACCTGTCAATACCATAATACATTCCTCAACATATGTATAACATAATACATTCCTCAACATACGTATAACATAATACATTCCTCAACATATGTATAACATAATACATTCCTCAACACATGTATAACATAATAAATTCCTCAACATATGTATAACATAATAAATTCCTCAACATATGTATAACATAATAAATTCCTCAACATATGTATAACATAATAAATTCCTCAACATATGTATAACATAATAAATTCCTCAACATATGTATAACATAATAAATTCCTCAACATATGTATAACATAATACATTCCTCAACACATGTATAACATAATAAATTCCTCAACATATGTATAACATAATAAATTCCTCAACATATGTATAACATAATACATTCCTCAACATATGTATAACAAAAAGAAAAAAAAATGATTTTTTTTTCCATCTCCGTGTTTTTCCCCTCCAATGACCTTTCCCCTCGACTAACAACAACACAATTGGGGGGGGGGGGGGCGGCAGCAGAAAAGGGGAGGTAACGCATGCTTGACTTGACCTTAAATGACTGCAGTTGTGAAACCTGAGATGGCAAGATGCTTGCTCCGAATGACTTGTATTCAATTACTTCTTCCAGACACGTCACTGAGGAGTGGGGGGGGGGGGGAGAAAGGTGTTGTGTGGCGGGGAAGGGCGTCTGCTGGTACAATAAAACCCAGCAGACAAAAGCAATACACATACATATTAAAAAAATACCTTCCGCTATCATAATACATGGGTGTAGTGCAGGACTGGGTCTGAATATATTGGTTGACCCCCTCCCTCTCAATTGATTTTTATTAACCAATGAAAACATGTGTGGGGAGCACACAAAGTTTAATGTTTGAAAGGGAAGGGGTGGTGGTGGTGGTGGGGGCTTGACATTTGGTTAGGTGAGTTAATGATTGGTCTGCCACTTACAATAATCTTTCATTTTAACTTTTTTTTTTTTTCAAGTCTTATACCAACATTACATCCGATCCATTCCCCACACACATATCATGGTGATTCCTAAATATTGAAAACTTTTATAAACATTTTATAATAATCAAAACCAGTGCTTTTTTTTTTTTTCTAGCGTAACGCACCGGATCGGCGTTCAGGCACCTTTATTCCGTATACCAGGGGTGGGCAAATTTTTTCTTAGGAGGGCCACGTTGAAAATGTATTTATTATCAGCGGGCAGCATACATATATTGTCTACTTTAATTACAATTTACAACGTATGAAAATATGAATTAAAGATGATAACCATGTAGGTGTCATTTTATTTAACATTCACGCTTATAGGTCAAGCATCTGTGACTAATATTCTTTAGCCATAAAACTGATGCAATTTCCCTAGATTCGAATCAAATTAAAAAAAAAATATCGCGAAAAATCTTAACAAAGAGGATTAACATAGGACCGCAACATGTACACGCGTTCGGGCCGCATACTATACTTTGACGGGCCGCATACTATACTTTGACGGGCCGCATACTATACTTTGACGGGCCGCATACTATACTTTGACGGGCCGCATACTATACTTTGACGGGCCGCATACTATACTTTGACGGGCCGCATACTATACTTTGACGGGCCGCATGCAGCTCGCGGGCCGTAGTTTGCCCACCCTGAACTAAATCAATAAGTCTTGATGTGTTTGAATCAATGAGTCTTGATGTGTTTGAATCAATGTGTCTTGATGTATTTGAATCAATGTGTCTTGATGAATTTGAATCAATGAGTCTTGATATATTTGAATCAATGAGTCTTAATGTATTTGAATCAATGAAACTTGATGTATTTGAATCAATGAGTCTTGATGTATTTGAATCAATGAAACTTGACGTATATGAATCAATGAGTCTTGATGTATTTGAATCAATGAGTCTTGATGTATTTGAATCAATGAGTCTTGATGTATTTGAATCAATGAGTCTTGATGTATTTGAATCAATGTGTCTTGATGTATTTGAATCAATGAAACTTGACGTATATGAATCAATGAGTCTTGATGTATTTGAATCAATGAGTCTTGATGTATTTGAATCAATGAGTCTTGATGTATTTGAATCAATGAAACTTAATGATGTATTTGAATCAATGAAACTTAATGTATTAGAATCAATGATTCTTGATGTATTTGAATCAATGAGTCTTGATGTATTTGAATCAATGAGTCTTGATGTATTTGAATCAATGAGTCTTGATGTATTTGAATCAATGAAACTTAATGTATTTGAATCAATGAAACTTGATATATTTGAATCAATGAGTCTTGATGTATACGAATCAATGAGTCTTGATGTATTTGAATCAATGAGTCTTGATGTATTTGAATCAATGAGTCTTGATGTATACAAATCAATGAGTCTTGATGTATTTGAATTAATGAGTCTTGATGTATACGAATCAATGAGTCTTGATGTATTTGAATCAATGAGTCTTGATGTATTTGAATCAATGAAACTTAATGTATTTGAATCAATGAAACTTGATATATTTGAATCAATGAGTCTTGATGTATACGAATCAATGAGTCTTGATGTATTTGAATCAATGAGTCTTGATGTATTTGAATCAATGAAACTTGACGTATATGAATCAATGAGTCTTGATGTATTTGAATCTATGAGTCTTGATGTATTTGAATCAATGAAACTTGACGTATATGAATCAATGAGTCTTGATGTATTTGAATCAATGAGTCTTGATGTATTTGAATTAATGAGACCTCGAGTATCCAAATGATGAACAATTAACTTATGGAATCAACTGCTTATCAAGTATTTGAATGAGTCTTGATGTATCTGAATCAATAACAGATAACAGATAACAGATCAATGACAATAGGGTAAACTTCATACTTTCACTAAAGTTTTGTGGCAACTATTATAAAAAGTCATGTCTTTTTATAGCGATTAAGTAATTCACATACAAATACAGTCGATTCCGCTTAATTGGGACACATCGGGACCAAGGCTTTTTGTCCCAATTAAGCGGCAGTCCCAATTAAATATACACATTTACTATTGGCTTCTTGGTTTGGTTTCTTTGATATTTGTCCCAAATAAGCGGCTGTCCCACTTAAGCGGTGTCCCAATTAAGCGGAATCCAGCGCATTATACAAATTATTTTATGTATGTAAGATGTTTTTTGCAAGAGATATAATAACACTTGAAATCGAACTCTTTTTTTGTATTTTTACATTTTTTTAAAAATTGGTTCTTAATTTAATTAAATTTTACATTATTTTTTTTATTTTTTTTTAACATAAATCTTTATATTAACCTATTATATACACTAAATTGTAAAGTATTATTTATTTATTTCAAGATTGTTGTTTGTATGACTAATAAAAGTATAATACATAAATATTTTTATAGTTACCTCCCTTATAAAAAAAATTTCCTTGATACATAGTGTGATCGTTGGGAATCCGGCTTCCTACAGGGGTTCTAGGCATTTTTCTACTTAGCATGTGGCTAATGTTAGTTCTATTTAGACAAAAAACTAGAGGAGGTTTTTTTTAGGTAGAATCAGACCCAGGGCGGCCATACCAACTTAGCCCCCCCCCGCCCCAACCTAACACAAAATGACATACAAAATAAAATCAAGTGTAATGTAGGTCAAGCGTTGGTGGAGTGGAGGGGGGGGGCAAGAACCTGTTGGATGTAAATATTGATGGGATTTGTCTTCTGTGCTAGAAAATTGGACATAAACAAATTATACATAATGCGCCATTTTTGTATATTTTTTTATGATGTATTTATTTTTCTCTTCCCTTCCTACGCTACTGATCTATACTCATCACCATCATACTCTATACCCATCACCATCATACTCTATACCCATCACTATCATACTCTAGACTCATCACTATCATACTCTAGACTCATCAACATCATACTCTAGACTCATCAACATCATACTCTAGACCCATCAACATCATACTCTAGACTCATCAACATCATACTCTAGACTCATCAACATCATACTCTAGACCCATCAACATCATACTCTAGACCCATCACTATTATACTCTAGACTCATCAACATCATACTCTAGACACATCAACATCATACTCTAGACCCATCAACATCATACTCTAGACCCATCACTATCATACTCTAGAGTCATCACTATCATACTCTAGACTCATCAACATCATACTCTAGACCCATCAACATCATACTCTAGACTCATCAACATCATACTCTAGACCCATCACCATCATACTCTATACCCATCACTATCATACTCTACACTCATCACTATCATACTCTAGACTCATCAACATCATACTCTAGACCCATCACTATCGTACTCTAGACTCATCAACATCATACTCTAGACCCATCAACATCATACTCTAGACCCATCACTATCATACTCTAGACTCATCAACATCATACTCTAGACCCATCACTATCGTACTCTAGACTCATCAACATCATACTCTAGACTCATCACTATCATACTCTAGACTCATCACTATCATACTCTAGACTCATCAACATCATACTCTAGACCCATTAACATCATACTCTAGACCCATCACTATTATACTCTAGACTCATCAACAATATTTTAATGATTGAAAAAGGAGATAGTGAAGTGTAAATTTGAAGCGTAAAAAATACAAATATTGATTGTTTTGTTCGTAAAAATGGTAATAAATAGTTTAAATTATATTAAAAAATGGATTTTTAAAAATATAATATAATCAAAACGATAACGTGTCATGAGTGTTTCACCAAAACAATAACAACAATAACAAAGAGAAACCTCTATCTCCCAGTGTATTCAATACTAATATCAATAGGTGTACAACTAAATGCTTCAATGGTTGTTCTAGCTCATTAACTGGACTATTTGGGGAGATTTGGCCTGGGCTAAAAAAAAAAACGTTTATTTTAAACATAAACATTGAAAATGGCTGTGCATATTTTACGCTCCACCACTCAGATAACCCCATTGTAGTTTAATACAAGTTCAAACATTGAATTAGATTTTAATTGTGGCATCCCCCTCACCCCACCCCCAAAGCCCACCACCTTTAAAATCTGAAGACAATTATATATTGTATTCATCTACCTCACCTTTCTTTCAAACGGACCCGTCCGTCCTCCTCCAATCTATACCCCCACACACCACCAATGGGTTTTTGATTCTATCTTCTCCCTACTCTTAACCCTACTGGAGTCTATTGTACACAAAACGTATGTGGCGGTGAGGATATAGAGGAGGAAATGGATGGGTGAGGGGAGAGGCTACAGCAGCATTGGATTCTCTCGAAGAGAGTTCTAGGGAAAGAACCGGTGAAAAGGAAAAGTCAATGAAACAGCGATTACTGTCCTTGACTTGGTGAAAGTCTCTTACCCAAAAAAACATAATTGACCCGTGCGCGTAGATGGGAGGGGGGGAGAAGGCGTGGGGGACGGGTGAGGGGCAACAGAAAAAGGGGGAGGGTGGAGAATGAGAATGTTAACAATAGATTTGTTTCAATAAAAAGTAAAAAAAAAGGACTTTTAGGACCAGGAGGAGTGGGAGGGGGGGGGGTTTGAGATGGGGAAGGGTACAATAAGCATCTGTTGGTATTCCACTGCATGTGCCGCATTTATTATGACGCGGGGAGGGGGACGACAAGGACTTGCCTCAGGACAAGGGTAAATAGTAGAACTTTGAATTATATGTGTATGTAGTACCAGCTACGCGGCATTGCGTTGTTAATAGCACCCAGCTACTATGGAACTATAGACTCCGCACTGTAGAAAGAGACATCTACTTAATATTGCACTGTGAATAACAACAGCTACACCTTTTTTTTTTGGGTGTACTAAGGACCAGCTGCATGGATTTTTTTTTACTTCAAATCTTTTTAGAGCATTCGGATATTTCTAATATTATTTTTTGACTTCTCTTATCTTCCAAAATAATCTTTATTGATGCATTTTTTTTTTAATTTTTTTTTTTGAGTATTGTTAGCGATTCGGGTTCATTTTGTGTCCCGCGCGCCGATGTAGGCCAATTCATTCCAAGGTGCAAAAAGGAAAAGAAAATTAGACACTTTCAAAGAGTGAGTGAGTGAGATAGATATAGAAGACAGACGCCAGATAGAAGACAGAAGCCAGATAGAAGTAAAGGAATGTTCCTTTAGCCCAAACGGGCCATCGGGGCCGATGAAGTGTAGAATTTGTATGTTTCTATGTTTCTCGGCATTTGAAGGGATTGTGTGGTTAGCACAAAGCCAACCCGCCTTTACTTCACCAACTTAAGTCGGGGTACACATTTAAAGTTCGTAGAAGACAGACGCCAGATAGAAGAGAAAGACGCCCGATCTAAGACAGAAGCCACATAGAAAAGACAGACGCCAGATAGAAGAGACGGACGCCATATAGTAGACAGACGCCAGATAGAAGATAGACACATATAGAAGAGACAGACGCCAAATAGAAGACATACGCTAGATAGAAGATAGACACATATAGACGAGACAGACGCCAGATAGAAGACAGACGCCAGAGTGAAGATACAGACGCCAGAAAGAAGAGGCAGACGTCCGATAGAAGACAGACGGCATATAGAAGATAGACGACAGATGGAAGATAGACAACCGGTTGAATACAAATTGTCAATCTATTCTTTTTAAAATACTTACAAAAGTTGTGCGGTATCAATGATATTAAAACTATAAAGTATAAACTATAAAGTAATTGCCTGGTGCTACCTCTGCTGAATCCGGCTCAGTCGAATTCTTCATATTAAGTGTGTTGTTTGATTGTCAGTGTATTGTGTGTGTATTAGGATATTGTATTTTAGTCAGTGTATTGTGTGTGTATTAGGGTATTGTGTTTTAGTCAGTGTATTGTGTGTGTATTAGGTAATTGAATTTTTGCCAGTGTATTGTGTGTGTATTAGGGTATTGTGTTTTAATAGGGTATTTTTCTGAGTGTATTCTAAGTTAATGTTTTTTTTATTTTTGTAATTCTAGAATTAGTTTCATTTTCTCTGTCCAGTAGTTGACCCATGTCATTAATTTATAACATTTTTCTTAACCTTTTGTGATATGTTTTTTTTAATGTTACATGTCCGAGATCTATGTGTATGTCCGAGTTGTGTGTGTATGTTCGAGTTATGTGTGTGTATATCCGAATTGTGTTTGTGTATGTCCGAGTTATGTGTGTGTATATCCGAGTTGTATGTGTGTATGTCCGAGTTGTGGGTGTATGTGCGAGTTATATGTGTATGTCCGAGTTATGTGTGTGTATGTCCGAGTTGTATGTGTATGTCCAAGTTGTATGTGTGTATGTCCGAGTTGTGTGTGAGTACGCCCGAGTTGTGTGTGTGTATGTCCGAGTTGTGTGTGAGAATGCCCGATTATGTGTGTGTATGTCCGAGTTGTGTGTGAGAATGCCCGAGCTATGTATGTGTATGTCCGAGTTGTATGTGTGTATGTCCGAGTTGTGCGTGTATGTGCGAGTTGTATGTGAATGTCCAAGTTGTATGTCTGTATTTCTGAGTTGTGTGTGAGTATGCCCGAGTTGTGTGTGTGTTTGTATGTCCGAGTTGTGTGTGTATGTCCGAGTTGTTTGGAGAATGCCCGAGTTGTGTGTGTATGTCCGAGTTGTATGTGTGTATGTCCGAGTTGTGTGTGTATGTCCAAGTTGTGTGTATATGTCCGAGTCGTGTGTGTGTATGTCCGAGTTGTGTGTGAGTATGCCCGAGTTGTGTGTGTGTATGTCCGAGTTGTATGTGTATGTCCAAGCTGTATGTGTGTATGTCCGAGTTGTGTGTGAGTATGCCCTAGTTGTGTGTGTGTATGTCCGAGTTGTATGTCCGAGTTGTGTGTGAGAATGCCCGAGTTATGTGTGTGTATGTCCGAGTTGTATGTGTGTATGTCCGAGTTGTGCGTGTATGTGCGAGTTGTATGTGTATGTCCAAGTTGTATGTCTGTATTTCTGAGTTGTGTGTGAGTATGCCCGAGTTGTGTGTGTGTATGTCCGAGTTGTGTGTAAGAATGCCAGAGTTGTGTGTGTGTATGTCCGAGTTGTATGTGTGTATGTCCGAGTTGTGTGTGTATGTCCGAGTTGTGTGTGTATGTGCGAGTTATATGTGTATGTCCGAGTTATGTGTGTGTATGTCCGAGTTGTATGTGTATGTCCAAGTTGTATGTGTATGTCCAAGTTGTGTGTGTATATGTCCGAGTCGTGTGTGTGTATGTCCGAGTTGTGTGTGAGTATGCCCGAGTTGTGTGTGTGTATGTCCGAGTTGTATGTGTATGTCCAAGTTGTATGTGTGTATGTCCGAGTTGTGTGTGAGTATGCCCTAGTTGTGTGTGTGTATGTCCGAGTTGTATGTGTATGTCCGAGTTGTATGTCCGAGTTGTGTGTGAGAATGCCCGAGTTATGTGTGTGTATGTCCGAGTTGTATGTGTGTATGTCCGAGTTGTGTGTGAGAATGCCCGAGTTATGTGTGTGTATGTCCGAGTTGTATGTGTGTATGTCCGAGTTGTGCGTGTATGTGCGAGTTGTATGTGTATGTCCAAGTTGTATGTCTGTATTTCTGAGTTGTGTGTGAGTATGCCCGAGTTGTGTGTGTGTATGTCCGAGTTGTGTGTAAGAATGCCCGAGTTGTGTGTGTATGTCCGAGTTGTATGTGTGTATGTCCGAGTTGTGTGTGTATGTCCGAGTTGTGTGTGTATGTGCGAGTTATATGTGTATGTCCGAGTTATGTGTGTGTATGTCCGAGTTGTATGTGTATGTCCAAGTTGTATGTGTATGTCCAAGTTGTGTGTATATGTCCGAGTCGTGTGTGTGTATGTCCGAGTTGTGTGTGAGTATGCCCGAGTTGTGTGTGTGTATGTCCGAGTTGTATGTGTATGTCCAAGTTGTATGTGTGTATGTCCGAGTTGTGTGTGAGTATGCCCTAGTTGTGTGTGTGTATGTCCGAGTTGTATGTGTATGTCCGAGTTGTATGTCCGAGTTGTGTGTGAGAATGCCCGAGTTATGTGTGTGTATGTCCGAGTTGTATGTGTGTATGTCCGAGTTGTGTGTGAGAATGCCCGAGTTATGTGTGTGTATGTCCGAGTTGTATGTGTGTATGTCCGAGTT
This sequence comes from Bulinus truncatus, assembly GCA_021962125.1. Lineage (NCBI taxonomy): Eukaryota > Metazoa > Mollusca > Gastropoda > Planorbidae > Bulinus > Bulinus truncatus. Next base: position 3,702,289 of record JAGDYQ010000023.1, on the reverse strand, counting down.
GTGCGTGTATGTGCGAGTTGTATGTGTATGTCCAAGTTGTATGTCTGTATTTCTGAGTTGTGTGTGAGTATGCCCGAGTTGTGTGTGTATGTCCGAGTTGTGTGTAAGAATGCCCGAGTTGTGTGTGTGTATGTCCGAGTTGTATGTGTGTATGTCCGAGTTGTGTGTGTATGTCCGAGTTGTGTGTGTATGTGCGAGTTATATGTGTATGTCCGAGTTATGTGTGTGTATGTCCGAGTTGTATGTGTATGTCCAAGTTGTATGTGTGTATGTCCGAGTTGTGTGTGAGTACGCCCTAGTTGTGTGTGTGTATGTCCGAGTTGTGTGTGAGAATGCCCGATTATGTGTGTGTATGTCCGAGTTATGTGTGTGTATGTCCGAGTTGTGTGTGAGTATGCCCGAGTTATGTATGTGTATGTCCGAGTTGTATGTGTGTATGTCCGAGTTGTGCGTGTATGTGCGAGTTGTATGTGAATGTCCAAGTTGTATGTCTGTATTTCTGAGTTGTGTGTGAGTATGCCCGAGTTGTGTGTGTGTTTGTATGTCCGAGTTGTAAGTGTATGTCCGAGTTGTGTGGAGAATGCCCGAGTTGTGTGTGTATGTCCGAGTTGTATGTGTGTATGTCCGAGTTGTGTGTGTATGTCCAAGTTGTGTGTGTATATGTCCGAGTCGTGTGTGTGTATGTCCGAGTTGTGTGTGAGTATGCCCGAGTTGTGTGTGTGTATGTCCGAGTTGTATGTGTATGTCCAAGTTGTATGTGTGTATGTCCGAGTTGTGTGTGAGTATGCCCTAGTTGTGTGTGTGTATGTCCGAGTTGTATGTGTATGTCCGAGTTGTGTGTGAGAATGCCCGAGTTATGTGTGTGTATGTCCGAGTTGTATGTGTGTATGTCCGAGTTGTGTGTGAGAATGCCCGAGTTATGTGTGTATGTCCGAGTTGTATGTGTGTATGTCCGAGTTGTGCGTGTATGTGCGAGTTGTATGTGTATGTCCAAGTTGTATGTCTGTATTTCTGAGTTGTGTGTGAGTATGCTCGAGTTGTGTGTGTGTATGTCCGAGTTGTAAGTGTATGTCCGAGTTGTGTGTAAGAATGCCCGAGTTGTGTGTGTGTATGTCCGAGTTGTGTGTAAGAATGCCCGAGTTGTGTGTGTGTATGTCCGAGTTGTATGTGTGTATGTCCGAGTTGTGTGTGTATGTCCGAGTTGTGTGTGTATGTGCGAGTTATATGTGTATGTCCGAGTTGTATGTGTATGTCCGAGTTGTATGTGTATGTCCGAGTTGTGTGTGTGTATGTCCGAGTTGTGTATGTTCGAGTTGTGTGTGTATGTCCAAAATGTGTGTGTGTATGTCCGAGTTGTGTGTATGTGAGTAAACTACATCGCGGCCAGATAAAAAGGACATTGGTCAAGTACCATCACTGACACAATACTCCGGCACTCGACTTCTCAACTGAAGGTCGACTCCTCAAGTTGACAAGTGACCTGAAGTTGACCATTCACGATAGTTTTCTCTTTCGGACAATCGTTCTTAAAATCATAGAAAGAGGGATAAAATTGATTTTAAAAAAATACCATTTTTCTCCTCATAGATAATACCAACATGACAACACTTGCTAAAATCCTGAGTAGTATTTGACTCCCTAGAGATTACCACTAGGCGGCTGGCACCAATGCGATCTGAACACATCATGTCCGCTATTTTCGTGCAATCAAGAATATCATGTTTATGCATGGTGATGTAGAGGACAGATTGCCAGCTAATGGTGTGTGTGAAGTCCCTGTAAGGATGAGATGAAATCTCTTGGACCCTATAAACCACTAATTGGACGGTTTTATGGTGCCCTTCTTTCATCCCCACCATAGTCGATAGTGCAATGGCAATGGAGACACCACGGGAGATATATCGGGAACGTGAGCCAAGACCTGAAAAATTTCCTCACCAAAGATCGAACCAGGTACCTCCAGGTCGACAGTCGAACGCTTTACCGCACGACCATCCGTCCCCTCCTCCAGCTAATGGTCTCGCGTTCGAATCTGCTGTGAAGTCCGGGAATTTTTTTTCTCTCCAATATTTTGATGAAGGTTCCCTCCATGTCCACCGTGGCGCCTCTATTATACTTTCAGCTATGACAGGGGTGAGAACCGTTCTATTGGTGGATGATAGGATCTGAACGTTACACGTTCAAAGGTACTTTGAATATAATAACAAAAAACAGGGATAAGTATTGCAGCATTTATTTAAAACAAACTACAACGTTTTATGTTTATCGACCAAGAATGTCACCCAATAGGTTGTCTTTCATTGACCACAAGGTGGTCAACTAATAGGTTGTCTCTGACTGACCACAAGGTGGTCAACTAGTAGGTTGTCTCTGACTGACCACAAGTTGGTCAACTAATAAGTTGTCTCTGACTGACCACAAGGTGGTCAACTAATAGGTTGTCTCTGACTGACCACAAGGTGGTCAACTAATAGGTTGTCTCTGACTGACCACAAGGTGGTCAACTAATAGGTTGTCTCTGACTGACCACAAGGTGGTCAACTAATAGGTTGTCTCTGACTGACCACAAGAAGGTCAACTAATAGCTGTCTCTGACTGACCACTAGATCTTCTACTAACAAAAGTCTTTGACTGACCACAAGAAGGTCAACTAATAGTTGACCACTAGATAGATCTTACTAAGTCTACTCGTCATCCATAAGTAACCTCCCCCCCCCAAAAAAAAAAAATAACAAGAAATAAAAAAAAAAAACTCATTTATATTGACGATTTCTAACGGTCGTGGTTTCCATGAGTTCAGAAAAAAAAATAGCCCCACACAAAAAATCAATTATTGTTATCAACGATATTAGAGATTTTCCTATTCTTTTTATAACAACTATTCCCCCCCTCCACCCCGGTTTCCTGTGCAAACAACGCTAATCTACACAGTGATCTACCCAACATGAGGCTAATTTCTTCTTCTCTTTTCTTTCTCTCCCTAAACGTCTCTTTGGTAGGGAAGAGGAAGCCTTTAAAATAAATGAAGATAGTTTTTTTTTTTTACTTTGCAAACAACAAACTGACTATTATTTTTTTTTTATTTTATTATATCTGTCCCGCATTGATCCAACGAAAAAAAAAAACCCAACAATTGAAAGGTGGCTGGTGCATTGATTTCAAAAGAAGTATAAATAATTGTTCTCACAGGCTGGGTGTAATCGTGCGTTCAATAGATACAAAGACATGAAAAGTCTCCAAGTTCTAATGGGCGTTTGCAATGAATTCACTGGGCACATATACTCTTCATTTTTTTTTATTTATTTTTTTCAAATTTACTATGTCAGCACATTCAAGAAAACGTCCTGTTAACTGATCAAATAATTTTTAGTAATATTTGTTTGTTTTTGTAATTTAATTTTTCTGTTTAAGTTATTCTTATTTCGCGTTAATATCAATATATATCTTTAAAAAAATATTTTTTTAACACTAAAGTTTCGTCTTCAATAATAAAATTGTAAGTTGCTTGGCTACAAGAAATATACAGATAACATATAATGATTTTCTTTATTTTCTTGAATTATCAGTTACTCTTACTTTAAGAAATTAGGAACAGAAACATTAAAACTGTTATATATTCAGGATATCTGAATGATGAGTTTGAGTGAACTTGTGTAATATCATCTATGCGAGTGAGTGAACATTAGTACTACCATCTATGTGATTGAGTGAACTTGTGTACTACAAAATCTATTTGATTGAGTGAACATTAGTACTACCATCTATGTGAGTGAGTGAACATGTGTACTATCATCTATGTCAGGGGTGGACAAACTACGGCCCGCGGGCCGCATGCGGCCCGCCAGCGGAAATGTGCGGCCCTTGTGGATGTTGCGATTCTATGTCTATGGTAATTTTCTTTATTTAGTTTTTCGTTGTATTTTTTAAAATTTATTTTCAACTATTTCATTAGAACCTTAGGATAATAAATCGGTTTTATGGCTCGAGAATATTAGAGCTGCTTGATGTACGGGCAGATAAGACCTGAAGGAGAAGTTCAAGTCAGTTCTTGTGGTGGATTTTAAAAGAATGTTTACCAGCAATGGCATTTACACACCCAAAAATCTTTGTTGCCAGCGTGTGTCACTTTTTGGGTTCACATACATTTATGATCAAGCGTTTCATTGTATGAAAATTAACAAGTCGAAGAACAGATCGATGTTGACTGACTACAATTTAAATGTAGCTATGCGAATCACATTCAGCCAACTGGCTCCACAGTTCACAAACATTATACGAAATCGCAAAAAGGTACATTCTTCTCAATAATTATAATTGTACTCTGTGGTCAGCTTGTATGTAAATTAAGTTCCTTTGTTTTCATAATTATTATGACAGGTAACAATAAACTTTAGTTGAGTATTAATATGAACAGTAAAGTCTTAATACCAAATTAGCACTGAACTGATTTAGTTCGTATTTTTAAAATGTAATGTACTTGAATAATAAAGTATAAATGTGAAGAAATGACAAATAGTGAAAATACATAGCTATTATCATTAGTTCATATTTTCATACGTTGTAAATTGTAATTAAAGTAGACAAAATATATATGCGGCCCGCCGATAAAAATCAAGTTTTCAATGTGGCCCTCCATAAAAAACGTTTGCCCACCACTGATCTTTGTGAGTGAGTGAACATGTGTACTATCATCTATGTGAGTGAGTGAACATGTGTACTACCATCTATGTGATTGAGTGAACATGTGCACTACCATCTATGTGATTGAGTGAACATGTGTACTATCATCTATGTGATTGAGTGAACATGTGTACTATCATCTATGTGATTGAATGAACATGTGTACTATCATCTATGTGATTGAATGAACATGTGTACTATCATTTATGTGAGTGAGTGAACATGTGTACTATCATCTATGTGAGTGTGTGAAAATGTGTACTATCGTCTATGTGAGTGAGTAAACATGTGTACTATCGTCTATGTGAGTGAGTGAACATGTGTACTATCATCTATGTGAGTGAGTGAACATGTGTACTATCATCTATGTGAGTGAGTGAACATGTGTACTACCATCTATGTGATTGAGTGAACATGTGTACTATCATCTATGTGATTGAATGAACATGTATACTATCATCTATGTGAGTGAGTGAACATGTGTACTATCATCTATGTGAGTGTGTGAAAATGTGTACTATCGTCTATGTGAGTGAGTAAACATGTGTACTATCGTCTATGTGAGTGAGTGAACATGTGTACTATCATCTATGTGATTGAATGAACATGTGTACTATCATCTATGTGAGTGTGTGAAAATGTGTACTATCCTCTATGTGAGTGAGTTAACACGTGTACTATCATCTATGTGAGTGTGTGAACATGTGTATTATCGTCTAGGTAAGTGAGTGAACATGTGTACTACCATCTATGTGAGTGAGTGAACATTAGTACTACCATCTATGTGAGTGAGTGAACGTGCGTACTACCATCTGTGTTATTGAGTGAACTTGTGTACGTTCGACCATCTGTGTGTACAGGGTAAGTCAAAAGACGTTTTTTCCCACCATAATCGGAAAAAGGATGTCAATTTTTTTTAAAACTAGATTCGAACCAAAGAGAATAGAGTTAAGGCTGGTTGTTCTAATGAACACAATTAGACGGTGTGGGAACTGGAGCTCATCAGCTTGGGAGTGGAGAGGGGGGAGTTAAAGTTCAGTGCAGTCAGGACAAGGTCACATGGAGTAGCTTCTCCTACTGGTCAACAAATTAGCGTACTTACGGCCTGCACTTTCTGTGGTCCAACGGAATTTGAATACATGTATTTTCTAACCAACTTCATGAGTGTTTTTTTCAATTTGATAAATATATCATAAAGAGTGAAAGAAAAGCAAAAAAAAAAAAAAAGACGAACATTTTAAAGGCATAACTCAATGAGGAGGGAATGTTACTATTACAACCGGATTTCCATCAATAAATCTTTTACCCAAAATGCATCCATTTTTTTTGTAAATCAATATTTTTACATCTTTCCACTCCCATTTCAAATTCGCGATTATTAACCGTAATAATTATAATTATTGATTCACACCTTCAGATGGAGAAAAAAAACAGATAAATATGGAAATAGATGCGCAAGCTGCATATGGATTGATAGTGTCCACTTACAAGCAGACCACAGAATGTATATCGTAAATACAGCACATCAGCACATCACTATATAAAAAGTCCGCTAATAATGACTCGTTAAAATGCTTCTATTTATGTTGTTGTTTTTTTCCTTCTGAATAGTGTAGCACCTAAAAATTAATATATTCATAATTAGACAAATATGGCGGCTTTCGTAATTGTCAATTTAAACTGAAGATGCGCCTTCTGTACAGTTTATATTCTGCGTGGCAGACAGGCCTCTACTCACATACCACTTTCCAATTTCTTCGGTGCTAAAAGGTGCTATTCGATAAATAAATCCCAAATAAAGACAATCATTTATTCATTCTTTACCCTTTTAGAGGTTTTGACGGAGGCCCTAGAATACCACAGTGAATATGTCCCTGGAATACTTCAGTGGATATGTCACTGGATTACCGCGGTGGATATGTCACTGGAATACCGCGGTGGATATGTCATTGAAACACTTCAGTGGGTATGTCTCTGGAACCACAGAGTGGACCAGTCTGGTAGTTTTCTTGCGAAGAGCGTGTGTAGCAGATTACTCATGCTGAGGAACACAGCCAGTTTAATCTCACAGACTCTAAGAAACCAAGCGTCTGTTCTAAAAAAAACTTAGCGAGTGAGAAATATTATTAAATAAATAAATAATATATTTATTTATTATATATATATATATATATATATATATATATATATATATATATATAGAGAGAGAGAGAGAGAGAGAGAGAGAGAGAGAGAGTGAGAGAGCCAGACTTCATCTCAGAAACGACTTGGCTACGCCTTCAGTACACAAGGGTCACTGCCAAATACTGCCGCATCGTTCCGTATAAACTATTGACATTTTTGAAATTCGAATACTACAAAATGGCAGACTGTATATGGAAAGAGACAATAAAATACCGTTTATTTTTTTTTAATTCATGTGTTTCAGCAGCGGAAGGGTATTTAAAGAGACGCGCGAGCAACCGCACAAACAAACACATAAAATAGCTTTTAAAATGTACTGAACCGATCTTTGCATTGTTTCTTCCTTTTTTTTTTTTTGCTTCTTTCTTTCTATTACCTGCCGTATCGCAGACGTTCTTCAAACCTGAGAATCGGTGGAGCAATTTGAATGTTCAACATTGCCTTGAGCTATGTACACAGCTTTACGGTTGAGTGACTATGAGATGTGGGGGGAGGGGGTAGATCCACACGCCCTTACTATAATTGTCTTCTTTTTTTTTTAATTTTTCTATAACAGTTCCTGTAACATTAATTTTTTTTTCATAACATAATTTCACCTGCATTCAAACCCCACCCCCTCTTTCCCCCCCCCCTTCCCCAGACAACAACACCTAATCTCCACCCTCCTCACCCCACCGCCACCCCATTTACGGTCAATTACAGAGCAGACGTTGAGCCCGGAGAACCGTTTAAAGAAGAAAAAAAAAAGGTCATGACCTTAGTCTGAAGTTCTTTATGAGACCTATTCATGTAGACCTACATTTTAGCATGCTTTTACATGCAGCCAACATTTTATTGAACGTAATCCTTTGTGAGATGTTCCAGGAACTGATCATACAGTTACAAGTACCCCATCACTGGTAATGCACTAAAGTACAAGTACCCCATCACTGGTAATGTACTGAAGTACAAGTATCCCATCATTGGTAACATACTCAAGTACAAGTACCCCATCAAGGTATTTATAATTCTAAAATTAAAAACAAATAAATATAAAACAGAATTGAAATAAATAATTTGGACTGGTCAACAACTGAGACGTCGTACTGATTTCATATTTGACAACAAAGTAAACAACAGTGACAAATTAATCTGTGGGAACATTAAACGTGGCGTTTGAACTCATTAAATATGATTTTTTGTTCCTTTGTATTGTGTTTTGTTCAACTGCAGACTGGAGTAGATGAAAAAAAAAAAAGAGTTCATTATAGTTTTAGCAATTGTCGCCACAGCGGAATGCTGCGGATTGTGTGCCCTCACACCCTCTTTTATGTTCTGCCAGATAATGCTGTGTGAGAGTCTAGGAAGGTTGTCCCGATAAAAATTCAGATACTCACCGAGATTTCAACTCTGGATATTCACTGTCAACAGCCTTGATCTGCTGTTAAAAAAAATTAACAGCCAGTTTGTTTACATTTTTATTCTGACCAATAACTTGAAGAAAAAATAAAATTGTCCGATTCATTTCTTGTGCAACCAGAGAAGAGCAAGCCATGGAGGCACAACGTGGGTCCAACACCCATGAGTCCTATTTAAAAAAAAAAAACAAAACAGCAACGAAACAACGCGTGACTTTAGTACATTAGTTTTCGTCCTTTTTTTCACGACTGTACCCTACAGGGTGCGAAATTATGTCCGCGGGTTTCCTTCACACACAAGTTCGCGAATAAATGTAATTATTTGCATAATACTTCCCTCTTTCTATTGCGATACTTGGGCAAGTAGTTTGGTGGTCAGTCACTCAGCAAACTGGCGACCTTCTTTAAAACTCTTGGTTGTTTTAAACGAAAATTATATATATATATATATATATATATACTAGTTGTACCCTGCAAAACATTTGCATAGAGTTATATCCCTTTAGGCTTGATCGGTAGACGAGGTTAATTTTTGGTTTCGGGCAGATCCGATTTTTTTCATGATTGTATTTTAAACTGGAATACTGTTGTATTAATTCTTTACTTTCGATTTAACGCAGCGCCCAAATCGCTATTATTATATTATATATATATCGATGTGTGCCCCTGTTTAAACTTTCCCCCTCCCCCGTACCCCAGGGGGTTCGCGTACCATAGGTTGAGAATCGCGGCTTAAGTAGGTTGAGACATTTAAATGTCATTGACATACGAGCCCGAGACAATGTGTCATGCACGCAGCATCGAGATCTAAACACTTTGAATAACTGGTGTTCAAAGTTAGACTGCGAGGTTATGTCCCTTGTCCGATTTCAGTCTTAAGAAGATAAAGGTACACGTATAAATAATGGCATAGTGGCAAAAATTAGGAAAAACGAAAATAAAGATATTGCAGTAATTGAATTGAAAATACATATCTGCTATGAATTATAAAGTTTAGAAAGTGACTAATTAGTTCTATTAAATAGAATGCCTTAAATTCTAGACTAGCCAAGTGGCCCAACATAAATTAAGGACACATTGTATTCGCAATAACAAATATGTAGTTCCACGTCAGTGTACTGACAAACATCAACAAAACAACGGAAATTACTCGAGTGTGACATCTCTCAAAATATTGACCCAGTTATATAAAAAAAAAATCAAACCAATCATTTATCTTCCTTTCCCCAAACCTCTAAAAACCTGCATTCATTCATTCATAACTTCCCCACCCTTTTTTTTCGTTCTGTTCTCACTCCCTTACTCTCCAAGACATAACGTTATGAAAGAAACTGGAGACCTTGAGACATTTTGGGCTCGAGAGTTTGATTCATTCATTCACATCCTGAGCAAGTAAGGTAACTCTACTGTCCTAGTTTTCCTTTTTTTTCTTTTCATTTCTTTTCTTCAACAAACAAAGGGCCACAATTTCCTCTTCTCCGAAAACCTTCACATGTTCGTCTCCATGTGTCTATGGGCACCTCCCTTTTCACAGGTTTGTTTCGCCTTTGTAATTAGCAAGTGTCCCCCCCCCCACCCCGACCCCCTTATCGCCAGGTCTTATTTCCTTCCTAAAAAACTTTTCTGACTCCCATCGAAGTAATACACAAAAGAAGAGGGAATCTGTTACGGTAGATTTGAATTACCAATATGGCGGCCTGTTTCCTCCACTTTAACTAACATGGCGTTTGATTCCATTACTTGAAATGGCTGTTTCCGCCACAGCTTTTTAAACCGGAAATACAATAATCTTTTGAAATCTGAAAGAGTTTTTTTTTTTTAAATGAAAAGTGAAATTGGCCGCGGAGAGTTTCTCACAGCATTAAATTGTAATGACGTCATTTGTGGGTGAGACCTGAAAATTTTCTTTTGCTTGTTTGTTTCTTTCCTTCTTTAACAAGACATAATGGTTGAAGTTTTGAAACATAGTTCCCAACAAATTGAACATCCCATATGATAATTAGATTATGTTGACGTGTTTATTTAGAAATCATAATATGGATAATAAAAATGAATTTTCTCTTTGTAAAGATAATACACGCCTTAAAAAAAATGTCCCAGCACTCACCAGGTTTAAAACTCGAGACCTTTCAGTTTGCAGCGACCGCTCTGCCACACTGCCATGCGGCTATTGCTTTATATGTCATTTTAGTCAACCTGTACTAAAGAATCGGAAAAATGAAGTCAGTTGGCCATGTGATATGCCTACTCGATGACCGTGAGATTGTGACTTCGATACTCTTAATGAAAGTAGCGGGTTAAGTCCATAGCAACGCCAATCATCCAGGACCACCTTAGTGCCTCTGCACCGTTGTGGGCTCATCAGTTGCTCTGAATAAAGTATCTCCATAGTAATTAATTATGTGGTAAAGAATCAAGATGTGAACATAAATAAAAAGCTTAGGACCCTCGGGAGTAATACAGTGTGGAGTACATTTGATCCATATATCCACCCATCCACCAATTCATCAATCTATCCATCCACCTATTTATCCATCCATCCACATATCCATTCATCCATCCACCTATACACACATCCATCCACCCACCTATTCATCCATCCATCCACATATCCATCCATCCATCCACCCACCCAGATATCCACCATCCACCCACCCAGATATCCACCCATCCACATATCCATCCATCCACCCATCCATATATCCATCTATTGAGCCCCGCTTATCTATGTACGATATCCATTCAAGTTGGTCTAAGGGACATAATCCTTCATCCCTCTGCTGGAATTGAACTCGCGGCTTTCAGTTTGACAGCCACGCGTTCCATAAGACTTAAGAAATAAATAATACACAAGTAAAGTAATAAATAATATATATATATATATATATATATAATATAATATAATATTATTTGAGATAAGCAGAATTAATTATCAGTGGTTAAGAATTGAAATAGTCTTGACATGTTTTCTATCTATTTTGTTGGTAGAGTCTATCCTATCTTATCTAAGATTTGAATGTTTATTGTTGCAATCTGTCTGCCCGATCATCTGCCTGTGCTACTGTATTAACATTATTCATCGCAACAATATTTGTCATTATCTCTCTCTATATCAACATTCGCAAATGATTCAAAAATAAAAGTGTTCGAGTTTTTTTTTGTTCTTGTTTAAAAAAAAAATAATTCTTTAACCGATCGGTCAGTTCCCACCACCAGCCAGCGGTCACTGTCTTCCATTGAATGACACGTCAGTGTGCAGTTACAGATCAAACCAGACAGCAGCGGCGATCACTGGACGTACCCATCTTTACAATACGACGCAAATTGCTAGTCCCACACGTTTATCTCCCTCCCCGACTGCCCAACATTCAAATAACGGCACAACAACAACAGCGGCAATGGGTCGCGGGGGGGGGGGGGAGAGAACTCTGGCTGGGAAGTTTGGAAAAGCAGGTTTCTCATGAATCTCTACAGTTGGTTGTGTCCCCCTGCGCAATGTTAGCAGCCTTTTACATGCTGTTGGACCCGTAAAACAACACCGGGTTTGAAAAGAAAAGGGGGGGGGGGGGGACAGAGGGGGAAAAAAATCCTTTTCAAAAAGATGTGATGGAAGGGAATCAAACGCAACTACAACAGGATAAAAAAAAAAAACAACATTTCAACGGGTAGCAGAAATCTGTCTCATTGTTAACGTATCGCAGTCCACGGACCGCAAGGGTCCTCACATTGTCCACGGAGACAGGGTGTGAGAGAAGCAATGAAAAGGTTGTTTCCTCCCCCCCCTCCCTTCCATTTCTGTATCACAAAGCGCCTTGTCTATTGTTCAATAGAAGATTTTTTTTTTATTATTTTGTTCTTCTTTAGAAATTTGTCAACAGGTGGCACAACGTTTCGTCCACTGATGGATGGACACAGGTCAGATAGTATTGAGACGATGGAGCATTTCAACATTTCGAAAGATGTGAGGTGGGGGGCTAGGGGTGGGGGCGGGAAAGGGAGAGAGAGAGATCGAGGGGTTTTGGGTGTCAGGGTCGAGAAGAGGTGTCAAGGGCGGATCCCAGAACATGCAACGTTATATGTGAGGGGGTTGGGGGTGGGGGTGGATCTTTCATCTGCCTTTTCGTGGTCAGCAGTTTTCTCTTTCAACCGTGGACGAGTCGGTCTTTCATTCTCTCCCTCTTTCTTCATTGCTCATCTTCTTTTAAAAGTTTCTCACCCATAGTACACTCGTCCATGTATTCTGTTGGGGTAGTGGGGGCGGAGGGGACTGATGATGCACGCAAGGGTCATGGTTGACCATCAGAGGTCAAATTCCTTTCAAGCTGTTGTTTTAAAGACAAAAAGAGTGTGGACAATAGAAGACTTAAAGAAAGGTTGTTCCGATTGTCTACTGTTTATTGAAGTGTCATTATCTATCTATCTATCTATCTATCTATCTATCTATCTATCTATCTATCTATCTATCTATCTATCTATCTATCTATCTATCTATCTATCTATCTATCTATCTATCTATCTATCTATCTATCTATCTATCTATCTATCTATCTATCTATCTATCTATCTATCTATCTATCTATCTATCTATCTATCTATCTATCTATCTATCTATCTATCTATCTATCCATCCACCCATCTATCTATCTATCTATCTATCTATCTATCTATCTATCTATCTATCTATCTATCTAATACATATGTCTGTCTGTTGGACTTTCGGCCTGTCTGTCTAAATTAATGATTAGCAACTCATAAACATTCAGACATTTTTCTAAACACAATAAACGAGCGCAGATTATTAAAATCAGCAACTGGAAGGCGAGAACTATATTTCTGGAAACATAACCTTACAACTCTGTGTCAACCAATCAAACTCGACCATTTCTCAGATTCTTTTAATCTACTTGAATAATAACAAAACCCTGAAAATAGAGGAGCGACCATTTACAATAATAGCAATGATGTATAGATAGATAGATAGATAGATAGATAGATAGATAGATAGATAGATAGATAGCTGGATGGATGGATGTATGGAGGGATGGGTGGATGGATGGATGGATGGATGGAGGGGTGGGTGGATGGATGGGTGGGTGGATGGATGGATGAATAGATAGATAGATAGATAGCTGGATGGATGGATGTATGGAGGGGTGGGTGGATGGATGGATGGGTGGGTGGATGGATGGATGGATAGATAGATAGATAAATGGATGGATAGATAGATAGATAGATAGATAGATGGATGAATGGATGGATGGATGGATGGATAGATAGATAGATAGATGGGTGGGTGGGTGGGTGGATGGATGGATGGATAGATAGATAGATAGATAGATAGATGGGTGGGTGGGTGGGTGGATGGATGGATGGATAGATATATAGATAGATAGATGGATGGATAAATGTGTGGGTGGATGGATGGATAGATAGATAGATATATGGATGGATGGGTGGGTGGATGGATGGGTAGATAGATAGATAGATAAATGGATGGATAGATAGATAGATAGATAGATAGATAGATAGATAGATAGATAGATGGATGGATGGATGGATGGATGGATGGATGGATGGATGGGTAGATAGATAGATATATGGATGGATAGATGGGTGGGTGGATGGATGGATGGATGGATAGATAGATAGATAGATAGATAAATAGATATAAGCCACAAAACTAACCATTGGTTGGGATTATTACTCAATATTTAGGGATAAAATAGACAAATTCTAATTCTAGGTGTAAATACAAACACACAAACTTTGTTTTCTCTACCAGTTTCTCCTTCACCTGGTAAAACGGGCACCAACCCGACGGAGCATCGGTCAAAGAACTTGGTCAAGACTATTGACCTTGGTCCACCTCCACATGTCCCCGGCTACCCTCCATCACCACCCCCCTTCGTCGCCCCCCCCACCAACTTCCAAAATACCGGCCTTGGTTGCAGAGATGAATATCACCTTAATGTCATCTGTGACATGGCGGAGGACACTGAGAGTAGTGCGAGTCGAGGACATCGAACTGACCGCTGTCCTCTTTACATCTGTCCATCTCACCAGGTGATAAGAAAAGATGGGATGGTTGGATGTGAGGAGGAGGAGGAGTGAGAGAACGGGAGGGTGGTGGGGGTGTACAAACACTTTTATGTTTTCTTTCTTTCTTTTACTCTAGCCGGTACCGACAGTGTCCTTTGCTATGAACTGACCCAGGCAGTGTACAATGCGCTTTATATGATTCAAAGTTATATAGAAATATGAAAGAACGGCAGGGCTGGGGTAACTTAATTCAAATGGGTGGGGAATAATACCAGGGTCACAACAGAGCAATGTCCTTGAACTTCTTCCCTTTTGAGTTTAGAATCAAATCTTGATCTTAAGTTCATTAAATTTATTTTTTTTGCTAATTATTCGAAAAAATATCGAAGGATTAGTGAGTTATAGCAGCATACTGTTAGCTGTTGTACAGTTGGGGGATAAAAAAAGTATGAGTGAAATATGAACAATAGCAGCATACTGTTGTCCAGTTGTACAGTTGTGGATAACAAAAGAATTAGAAAAACTTGAGTTATTGCCGCATACTGTTGTCCAGTTTACAGTTGTGGATAACAAAAGAATTAGAAAAACTTGAGTTATAGCAGCACACTGTTGTACAGTTGGGAACTATAATAGAAGTATTGGAATTATAGTGGGTTATAGTAACAAACTGTTTGCAGTTGTACAGCTCGGAAGAACAAAACAACGGATTTGTAGAATATGAATTGGAGTAGTATATTGTTAGAAACTGTATAAACAATTACAGACGCTTTTATAGTTTTTTTTTTTTACATTTTCCTCACAGTCAGATCCGCCGAGAGGGAGGGGGGAGGGGAGGATGGCAAATGCCCAGGGGCCCGGCGAGTTTTAGGGGCCCGGACTGAGTTGGCCAAACAACTTTTAAAAGTAATATTATTAGCACGAGGGGCCCTTGACAGCCCTGCCCAGGGGCCCGAAAATTCTGTCGGTGCTCACAGTGGTGTTGGGTGGCGCACGAAAACTAAAAAGGTTTTTCAAGTTGGCCGTCATGGTTGATTTTATTATCTGATTAGTTTAGTATTATTGTATAGCAACACTTACTTTCAGTATTATTGTATAGCAACACTTACTTTCAGTATTATTGTATAGCAACACTTACTTTCAGTATTATTGTATAGCAACACTTACTTTCAGTATTATTGTATAGCAACACTTACTTTCAAATGTACCGTTAAAGAGGAACATACTACTTTCTATGACGATATTGTATAGCAATACTTACTTTCAAATGTACCGTTAAAGAGGAACACATTACTTTTTATGACGATATTGTATAGCAATACTTACTTTCAAATGTACCGTTAAAGAGGAACATACTACTTTCTATCAGGCTTGCGGAGCCGCCATATTTTTTTCGGCTCCGGCTCCGGCTCCCACAAATTTGACGGCTCCGGCTCCCTATTAAGATAGTATCACACGAGACAAAAATTGTTGTAATTGCTCCACGCTAACATGCCGCTGATAAAAAGTTATGCAAATTTTGCCGCGTTCATCCCCATAGTCAGGAACTTGAAAAATATATGCATTGTCGGTTTTACTAAAAACAAACCATTTCAGTGCATCCAGAACCATATCATTATTTTCGATCGAGAATTCACTAGTCGCCATTTTCATAAGTACTAAAAGTTATTTCAATGATCAAATTAGCCAATAGTAAAATAATACATTATTTAAAATATTTTAAAGACTTCAGTATTTATATTTATTATTTATAAATTCGAAGTGACTATTCGGACCCGGGCAGGCCCGTAGCCAGGATTATTGCATTGGGGGGGGGGCGAAGAAATTATTATTAAAATTTTGTCAAAAAGCTCAAACCATACATGGGGGGTAGGGGGGCTCAGGTCATGAACGGGAGGGGGGCTCAGCCCTCCTAGCCCCCTCTGGCTACGGGCCTGGACCCGGGTACCAATAATTGTATGATTTAATCGTTACTCAGTGTCTAGGGTTCCATTAAGCGGACTCTGTATTATTATTTTTCGGGTTCCGTCTAATAAAGTTTAAATATAGCTAAGCTTAGTGCATATTTGCCACGGGTCCGAATAACAATAGGATTTTATTGGGACCCGGGTCCGAATAGCCACAGCCTTATAAATTTATCTACTCTATTTCAGATATTCTGTTTATAATCAAATTGTTAAATACAGAAAGCGACCATTTTGTTTTTAGTCTATTACAAATTCGCGGTCAAATAATACACGAAATGACGCGTTCTATTTGGCTTCGTAGTAAAAATTTTTTTTGAATGATTGATAAAATTATTCTATGAAATAAAACTGTTTTAACTTTATATATAACAAAATAACATGCCATTAAAAAAATTTCGGAGGGTAAACAAGATTTAAAACGAACACAAAACGATTCCCCGTTAAAGATTTCTTGTGGTGATGTGCGTGTTACTGTTGTGGCGTTCGTAAAACATGACAACATTTCAAATTGTAGGAGGCAAACAATCAAACAAATTTGCAATTTTAAAGCTAAAAAAAAAAATTCTGCTGTAAAAAAAACAACATTTGGGAGCCGTGGAGCCGCCAGAATTTTTCGGCTCCGGCTCCGGCTCCAGCAAAAAGTAGCGGCTCCCGGCTCCTCGGCTCCGCAAGCCTGCTTTCTATGACGATATTGTATAGCAACACTTACTTTCAAATGAACCGTTAAAGAGTAACATATTACTTTTTATGACGATATTGTATAGCAATACTTACTTTCAAATGAACCGTTAAAGAGGAACATACTACTTTCTATGACGATATTGTATAGCAACACTTACTTGTAAATGTACCGTTAAAAATGAACATATTACTTTCTATGACGACTTTTTTTACTTAGTTGCTGAATTTAATTTTACTTTAGATTTAACACTTTCCATTATAATAAATCAAAATACTGAGGCTATGTCGTTTATTTTTAAAATTTTCTGTTCCCTTTTTTTTTTACGGTAAGTGTAAGTAATTTTTCACAAATTAACTTTCGAGTCGGGTGGGGGGGGGGCATTTGATAACCTGAAGGCCAACATGCTGGACAGTTAAATTGTCTACCATCGGTTGTTTTAAGTTTTCTCTTCATGGATAAATGATCTCAATGATAAAGCTCTGGGCCATCATTTTTCTTGCACAGTGCCTACATGGCCATTCTAGCTAAACCCGAGCCCCGATGAGCACTGGTCAGAAGCGAAACAATTGTAGGAGAATCGATGCTCATTGACAATTTTATTAAATTTTATTCTATGACATAAGCAGCCCTTGGTTCTATTATGCTCTGAGGAAACGCATTCGAGTTTCTAGACAAAATTTTAAAACTACTCTATATAGAATAACTGAAACTAGGGAGAATTAAGTTGTATATTGCAGGTCTGTTTTTTTTTTTCAGTTTTTCTTCTAAACCAAATAATAAAATATTAATAAAAATTATTTTTACTTTTGAGCATGAAACATTTATATATATATATATATATATATATATATATATATATATATAGCAATATATATAAAGAGAATAAGAATGAGAGTGAGAGAGAGAGAGAGACAGGAGAGAGAGCGAGAGAGAGAGAGAAAGAGAGAGAGACAGGAGAGAAAGAATGAGAGAGAGGGAGAGAGAGAGACAGCTCCTTAGCGTGTAAATTTTACATCAGGGGCCAGGCAATAGCAGGGGGGCCAGGTAATACATTTTACTTAGTAGAACAAATTAGCAGGGGGCTAGACAAATCGCAGGGGGAGCCCCGGCCCACCAGCCCCCCCCCCGCACGCTACGGGCCTGGAGAGAGAGAGAGAGAGGAGAGGGAGAATGAGAGAGAGAGAGAGAGAGAGAAAGAGAGAAGTCGCACCACAAAAATTTTACTAAAGCAAGGGAGAGAATCAGAACAAAGTTAACATTGATAGCAGCGTAGGATTACTTCCTCTTTTAATATTTCAAAAATAAAAATAAAAAAAATTCAAATAGTGATTACTTAATAGCTTTAAAAAAAAAAATTTTAATCACTATTTACACATAATTGATCAATTGTATTAATGAAATATTTCATTTTTTATATTATTAACATATTGTGTAATATTGGTACATTGTGTATTTAATATTGGTACATTGTGTATTTAAACATTGGAACATTGTGTTTTTTAATATTGGTACATTGTGTATTTAAATATTGGTAAATTGTGTATTTAATATTGGTACATTGTGTAGTTAATATTGGTACATTGTGTATTTAAATATTGGTACATCGTGTAATTAATATTGGTACATTGTGTATTTATTATTGGTACACTGTGTATTTAAAATTGGTACATTGTGTATTTAATATTGGTACATTGTGTATTTAATATTGGTACATTGTGTATTTAATATTGGTACATTGTATATTTAATATTGGTAGATTGTGTATTAAAAATTGGTACATTGTGTATTTAAACATTGGAACATTGTGTTTTTTAATATTGGTACATTGTGTATTTAAATATTGGTAAATTGTGTATTTAATATTGGTACATTGTGTAGTTAATATTGGTACATTGTGTATTTAAATATTGGTACATCGTGTAATTAATATTGGTACATTGTGTATTTATTATTGGTACACTGTGTATTTAAAATTGGTACATTGTGTATTTAATATTGGTACATTGTGTATTTAATATTGGTACACTGTGTATTTAAAATTGGTACATTGTGTATTTAATATTGGTACATTGTGTATTTAATATTGGTACATTGTGTATTTAATATTGGTACATTGTATATTTAATATTGGTAGATTGTGTATTAAAAATTGGTACATTGTGTATTTAAAATTGGTACATTGTGTATTTAATATTGGTAAATTGTGTATTAAATATTGGTAAATTGTGTATTTAATATTGGTACATTGTGTATTTAAAATTGGTACATTGTGTACTTAATATTGGTACATTGTGTATTTAATATTGGTACATTGTATATTTAAATACTGTTACATTGTGTAATTAAATATTGGTGCATTGTGTATTTAAAATTGGTACATTGTGTATTTAATATTGGTACATTGTGTATTTAATATTGGTAAATTGTGTATTTAATATTGGTAAATTGTGTATTTAATATTGGTACATTGTGTATTTAATATTGGTACATTGTGTATTTAAATATTGGTACATGGTGTATTTATTATTGGTACACTGTGTATTTAAAATTGGTACATTGTGTATTTAAAATTGGTACATTGTGTACTTAATATTGGTACATTGTGTATTTAATATTGGTACATTGTATATTTAAATACTGTTACATTGTGTAATTAAATATTGGTGCATTGTGTATTTAAAATTGGTACATTGTGTATTTAATATTGGTACATTGTGTATTTAATATTGGTAAATTGTGTATTTAATATTGGTAAATTGTGTATTTAATATTGATACATTGTGTATTTAATATTGGTACATTGTGTATTTAAATATTGGTACATGGTGTATTTATTATTGGTACACTGTGTATTTAAAATTGGTACATTGTGTATTTAATATTGGTACATTGTGTATTTAATGTTGGTACATTGTGTATTTAATATTGGTACATTGTGTATTTAATATAGGTACATTGTGTATTTAATATTGGTACATTGTGTATTTAATATTGGTACATTGTGTATTTAAAATTGGTACATTGTGTACTTAATATTGGTACATTGTGTACTTAATATTGGTAAATTGTGTATTAAATATTGGTAAATTGTGTATTTAATATTGGTACATTGTGTATTTAAAATTGGTACATTGTGTACTTAATATTGGTACATTGTGCATTTAAATATTGGTACATTGTGTATTTAAATATTGGTACATTGTGTATTTAATATTGGTACATTGTATATTTAAATACTGTTACATTGTGTAATTAAATATTGGTGCATTGTGTATTTAAAATTGGTACATTGTGTATTTAATATTGGTACATTGTGTACTTAATATTGGTACATTGTGTATTTAAATACTGTTACATTGTATAATTAAATATTGGTGCATTGTGTATTTAAAATTGGTACATTGTGTATTCAATATTGGTAAATTGAGTATTTAATATTGGTACATTGTGTATTTAAAATTGGTACATTGTGTATTTAATATTGGTACATTGTGTATTTAATATTGGTACATTGTGTATTTAAAATTGGTACATTGTGTATTTAATATTGGTACATTGTGTATTTAAATATTGGTACATTGTGTATTTAATAGGGGTCCATTGTATTTTAATATTGTTCTATGGTATATATATATGTGTAATGTAATAATAACAAATATCAGTAATAATAGCAAGGACTGCATTTTAATCTAGATAAACTAAATGTCTTGTTCTTAGCTTATACTAGCTTGTATTGGCTTGTACTATTACAATATTTTACTCTATTCAGTGTTTTAGTTTATATATCTATGTAGAAAATGTCACCAAGCAAACAGCAATAAGTTTAATCCTGCTACAGCAGCAGTCCTGTTTTGTAAATAATGCACACAAAAACAACTTGTAAAAGTCACACCATAATTGATTTATGAACATTATTGAACAGAAATAATGAAGGTAAAAAGTAAAAAAAAAAGATTCGTTAGGGGCCGCATAAGCATTAAACTCATCGGAGGGCTGCGTATGGCTTTAAAGAGCCGCCCTTTGCCAACTCTCATTTTACTTACTTATCTGCAGCATATTTTTTTTTTTACAATTAAGGGACATAACAAAAGAAAAATACAGCCTTATATAAAGCTTGATAAATTAACTCCCTTTAAAAAAAAAAGTTTCATTTCTGAATAGAAATAAAATAAAAATAAAAAAATGAAAACTATTAACAAATTACTTTAATAGTAATGTATAGTATATGTATAGTATATGTACAGTATATGTATAGTATATAGTTGTAAACCAAGGTTTAAACTTGCCGAGATTTGGTTGGCTAAATCAAATTGCACAATAATATCCATTTTTGTCTGAGATCGGCCCTATGTGTATTATAGGAGCAACTTTCAATAAATCCTCATTACAAATTCACATGTAATAAATACAAATAATAATTAACAAACCGTCAGCCGCACCAGAGTTAATTAAACAAAACGTTACTTTATAAAAATTTACGAAATAAATGATTAAAAAAAATCAAAAACAACAACAGACTCAATTGAGACACTAAAATCACAAATAACTCGCAATGTGCCTCCATTGCTAAACTCTACTCTCCCCTCCTAGGAGTGAGTGCGCTCAACAGAAAGCACAAAATATTTCGCATAGAAATCCAATATACTGTATTGTTATGTATCACACACATACACACACACACACAAAAGACTATTCCCATTATTTCACCACAGTCAATAGCTAGTGCTACACACAGGCCAGCCAACATAAAATTATCGGGAAAATTTGTCAAATTTATTGTCATTTCTCCACTTCATTCTAATTTATATCTCTGTGAGATCGGTCAGTGGCATGCCGGACACTACACTGGCAGTGTTTGGGCGCGAAAAAACTTTACAATTCAATAATTCAATACAGTGGTTCAGTTAGGACAGAATGACGCTATTGAGGCTAGCTTTTGAATGTCGTCAATGTCCGAAGTACCGGATCGTACAGTTTGGAAAGGTCAATGGCCAAAATGAAGAGAGCGGTCATCCCGAGGAAAATGCAAGCTGAGACTCCAGACATGGTGGACGATGTCCGGCCGTCGTAGACGCTGATCTTAAGCCTTTTTGTCTTGGACAGGTTTTCAGTGGGCACTTTGAGCTCCTGGACAATGGATGACGTCAGAAGCTGTACCATTTCATTCTGTGTGACTCCAGATATAGTTTCCTACGGGAGATAAACCATGAACTGGTTGTCAAAAAAATGAAAGTTTGATATATTCGTTTTATATGACACCCAGCTTATTTCTATTCTTTATATTCTAATCAGTTATCCATCCATCCATCCATCATCTATCTATCTATCTATCTATCTATCTATCTATCTATCTATCTATCTATCTATCTATCTATCTATCTATCTATCTATCTATCTATCTATCTATCTATCTATCTATCTATCTATCTATCTATCTATCTATCTATCTATCTATCTATCTATCTATCTATCTATCAAATTAGTCTACCTATCTATCTATGAAACGAATCTATCTATATATCTATCGATTTATCTATCTACCTACCTACCTACCTACCTACCTACCCACCTACCTACCTACCTACCTATGCCCTATTTTAAAATTATAAATAGTATAATAATCATCCCTTTGATTCAACAGTAATCCTACTACAAGTGGGGACGGGTGGTGGTGCGATGTAGAGCGCTCGACCTTCGACCCAAAGGGTCCTGGGTTCGAGCCTCGGTCAGATTTTTTTCCGGTCCTGGTGAAAATCCCCAAGTCCAATCAGCTTTTTAAAGAGGTACCCGATTTTAAGTTGGGGGAGTAACGGCGGCTGGGCGTTGTGCTAATCTCTTTAAACGCCAAGGTTACTGAATGAGATGGATTCTACACTTCCTTTGCTTCTATGAACCCTTGACGGGCTTAAAGGAACCTAACTTTATTTTTACTAAAATGACGGCACTCGTTGACAGTTTGCTGAAGATCTTATATGATTAATGATAATACATTCACACACAAATATATTCACACACAAATACATCAACACACAAATACATTAACACACAAATACATTAACACACAAATAAATTCACAGACAAAATATATTCACACACAAATACATTCACACACAAACTATCAATAGAAGAAACAATTACATGAACCCAGAGACACAAGTACACAAAGTGAGAATCACATCAATAAGACAAGACACCTCAGAATTCAGGGATGTTCCATGTGACAATAAGCCAGATGGCGAAGCTGTCAGCGTCACGGTCGGAATGTGGTTGCCGAGTGACGAGGTAGTTATGTAAAGAGTAGATGAGTAGCTTTGAAATGACGTCATCAGCCGTGGTGTGGCGGCTTGAGAACAACTTGAGAGCCAGCTGATAACAAGAGGAAAAAAAAATATAAATTCATGGCTGCCATGTTGAATGTACTATAGAACCTCCTGTGTCTGTTACATCTGACTAAATGTTACATGTTGTTTAAAACTTTTTTTCTTTTTATTCTGGTCAACCCTTACTAGTACATAAAATTAGAGTCTTACTTCGAGGTCTATAGGTAGTGACTTAGAAATATTTCTAGGGACAGGGAGGGGGGGGGGCTTCGTAGGCGGGGTCCTAGAATTATTATTTATTGAAAATGTTTACACTTAAAACGGGCTATAAGTAGTGGGTTCTCAAGGTATCAGACACGGTATCCAGTTATCAGTTTCTTTTTGTTAACGTTTCGAATTTTTTAAAATGTACGCACATCATTTCTTTATTTTTTAAGCCGTCCACAATGAACAAAAATAGTTCTTTTAGCTTTTAGCTCTTAGTGCTTGTGGCTCTAAGTAGCTGTGGGGGGGGGGGTGATCTAACTGCTCAGGGCATTAATTTCATAGGGCTCTTGGCGCATGGAACTCGGGCTGTTAATGCATGGGGCAGTAAGTGGATAGAGCTCAGTGCATGGGGCTGTAAGTGCATAAAGCTCAGTGCATGGGGCTGTAAGTGGATAAAGCTCATTTCATGGGGCTGTAAGTGCATAGAGCTCAGTGCATGGGGCTGTAAGTGCATAGAGCTCAGTGCATGGGGCTGTAAGTGCATTGAGTTCAGTGCATGGGGCTGTAAGTGCATAAAGCTCAGTGCATGGGGCTGTAAGTGCATAAAGCTCAGTGCATGGGGCTGTAAGTGCATAGAGCTCAGTGCATGGAAATGTAAGTGCATAAAGCTCAGTGCATGGGGCTGTAAGTGCATAGAGCTCAGTGCATGGGGCTGTAAGTGCATAGAGCTCAGTGCATGGGGCTGTAAGTGCATAGAGCTCAGTGCATGGGGCTGTAAGTGCATTGAGTTCAGTGCATGGGGCTGTAAGTGCATATAGCTCAGTGCATGGGGCTGTAAGTGCATAAAGCTCAGTGCATGGGGCTGTAAGTGCATAGAGCTCAGTGCATGGAAATGTAAGTGCATACTGCTCAGTGAATGAGGCTGTAAGTGCATAGAGCTCAGTGCATGAGGCTGTAAGTGCATAGAGCTCAGTGCATGGGACTGTAAGTGCATAGAGCTTAGTGCATGGGGCTGTACGTGCACTGAGTTCAGTGCATGGGGCGGTAAGTGCATAAAGCTCAGTGCATGGGGCTGTAAGTGCATAGAGCTCAGTGCATGGGGCTGTAAGTGCATAGAGCTCAGTGCATGGGGCTGTAAGTGCATTGAGTTCAGTGCATGGGGCTGTAAGTGCATAAAGCTCAGTGCATGGGGCTGTAAGTGCATAAAGCTCAGTGCATGGGGCTGTAAGTGCATAAAGCTCAGTGCATGGGGCTGTAAGTGCATAAAGCTCAGTGCATGGGGCTGTAAGTGCATAGAGCTCAGTGCATGGGCTGTAAGTGCATTGAGTTCAGTGCATGGGGCTGTAAGTGCATAAAGCTCAGTGCATGGGGCTGTAAGTGCATAAAGCTCAGTGCATGGGGCTGTAAGTGCATAGAGCTCAGCGCATGGAAATGTAAGTGCATACTGCTCAGTGAATGAGGCTGTAAGTGCATAGAGCTCAGTGCATGAGGCTGTAAGTGCATAGAGCTCAGTGCATGGGGCTGTAAGTGCATAGAGCTCAGTGCATGGGGCTGTACGTGCACTGAGTTCAGTGCATGGGGCGGTAAGTGCATAAAGCTCAGTGCATGGGGCTGTAAGTGCATAAAGCTCAGTGCATGGGGCTGTAAGTGCATAAAGCTCAGTGCATGGGGCTGTAAATGCATAGAGCTCAGTGCATGGGGCTCTAAAATAGATGGGGCCCCCATATGCTATTATTCGTATCCATTGATATTTATCATGACACTATCACAACACACCAAACAAACATACTTGCACATTTATTTCAACAGGCTGTCTTCAAGCAGTGACACGCACGAGCTCGACCTTTCACCCCACACATATTTGGGGGGGGGGGGAAGGTTCATGCTATTTTTTTGTATATTTCATCTTTTAACAGGTTGTCGTATTGCAGCGGTTCTCATATAATAACCAGTGCTCGATTTAAGAAAAAAAAAACAGTGCCGGGGGATGAAAAAAAATTCTGCAGAGACGGGGATATATTAGTTAAAGCAGAACCGGGGAGGACAGCTCTCAGTAAATCGAGCCCTGATAATATGGTCACTTACTCAGTGAAATATTGAACTCAAGGTCACGACTAAATTATACACTCCCCGCGCTGTTCCAGACAATACGCAATTAAACGTATGCAATTGTCCCACCAGTGCGAGAATCAATTTCCAACGTTTGGTTTATTTGTGACATATATGAATGCATTTGTAAAATCAAGTTATCAAAATTGAATAAAACTTTTTTTTGTAATATATTTTGTCTAGAACAAAAGAAATGAATAAAGAAATTACCATTTACCATAACATATTTGAGAGCGTCTTTTATTATACCTTCATTTCAACCATTAACTATTAATTATCCAGCTATGTGTGTATGTGTGTGTGTAGGGGGTGTGGTTTGCTGAAGTAAACAGCAGCTGTTGGGGCTCTTCTATGTACCGAGTCCCGTAGGTAGTTCGATAGTTTAAATCCTACTATGAAACTCAACACAAAATAAAAAAGTTGTAAAATGTAGCCATCTTATTTCTTGCTAGAGTAGATTGTACTCTTCCATTCAGTAAATTGTGTAGCGTTAGCTATAAATAGAATTATAGGAAGAATCAAAAGAGAAGTGCATAACATTTTCAAGTGATTTAAAAATTACATAAAATGGACTACAGATTGTCCGATGAATAGAGTTTGCCGCCCCACCCCACCCCTAACCCTTGCCCCTTTATTAACACTGTTTATTAGAGCCGTAGGTTTTGCCACCTGTACTATTTGAAACATTAGACAGGTAAAAAAAAAGGTAAATAAAAATGATAATATTAAGAAAATCCTAATATAATAAAATAAAATAGTACGCGCCTGGCTCGATGGGCTTCACCAGAACTTCATGGGCCCCAGAGCTATTTACGGCTCAATCCTTACCTCCACCCCCGTCCCCTCTCCAAATTTAATCATCAAGCCTGCTTGTCATCATTACACACACACACACACACACATACACACACACACACACACACATACACACACGTACGGCCATTGCTGGCAAACTAAAAAAATAAATTTAAAGACAAAAAAAAAGAACATAAAAAATTATTGTTAAAAATTTATAGATACAGAGACAGATCGATAATCACTTGATGGATGAATGATGGGTTGATGAAAACTTTTATTTATAGACGAATCAATACTGGACACGTGACTTGATTGGCCTAAAAAGAAGATGTAATTGGGCTAGCTAGTCAACCACCACCTGACACCCACCTTTACAACAGACACACACACACACACACAAACAAAAGGGCCTCTTGCCAGTTCCATTTCCGACAAAAACTGATACCCAAAGTTATACATTATCCTACGGCCCATAAACATTTCTAACAGTCTACTACTGGGTCTCTAAACAACCTAACAACTCTTCTGAGTGGGCTTATATTTTACTGATCATTTTTGAGTTTCTCTCGGTTCCACGACTTTTTGACCACAGGACAGTTCCACCATGGAACAGTTCGATCACAGGACAGTTCAATGACAGTACAGTTCGATAACAGGACTGTTCGATCACAGGTTAGTTCGATCCCGGACAATGCCACCCTGTCAGCTGATTAAAATAATATTTGAATAATTATTTCTTTATTGAAAATATGTTTATTAACTTAGGTCAAATTCTGATTGTCGCTGTGCTCTTAAGCATGTTATAAAGTTTATAAAGACCAACTTTATATCTCACATACACGCCTCATGCCTCACTGACGAATGGTTTGTGTCTACTCTAGCCACTCCCACAAATGACCTAAGTGAACAATGTATGTATATTATGTCTTATATCTGTCTGGCAACACTTACCACACATTTAGTTTTGCTAGACCAGACATGAGGTGTGATATTGACTAGAAGTGATTTTATCACAGATTCTTGGTTATAAATAAAAGAAGGGGAGGGAGGCGAAAGATTTGTTGAGTGGAAAAATAACGTCACTTATTCACACAATTCATGTCCATTGCTAAGACATCACAAAGACTAATACACACATTAAAAAAACACATTGTTAAAACAAAACTAATATAAATATCTTAAACAATTAAACACATAATCTGACCAAATGATAAACATTTTTAAAACATCGAAATAAAAATTTCAAATATTATTTTAATCAGTTGACAGGGTCGAACTGTCCCGTGGTCGAACTGCCAGAGGTCAAAATGGTGGGGGGGGGTGGTCGAGCTGTCTGGGATCAAAATTGTGGGATCGGACTGCCCCAGGGTCAAAATGGTGGGGTTGAACCGTCTGGTGTCAAAACGGTGGGGTCAAACTGCCCGGGGTCAAAATGGTGGGGTCGAACCGTCTGGGGTCAAAATGGTGGGGTCGAACTGTTCCGTGGTCGAACTGCCCGGGATTGAAGTGTCCGGTCACCTCCCTTGTCAGGTTATTCGGCTAATCGTCTACAGTAGAGATGCACAACCAGCTTTAACCTAAACTCAACTATCGCACTTAATCTAAAAGTAGCAGTGTAGCAGGGAACCTTCTACTCAAGTTATTGCGGGCGCCAGACATTTGTGAATATAATTATGGAGAAATTTTTTAGCAGTATTTTTATTTTCCGCCACTATTTACCTCCCCTACTGTCGCATGTGGCCGAACGGTTGTGTGTCCCCCTGGTCTGCAGAAATTTTTTTAGAGTGCAAACAGGCAGTCATGACGACTACAAGCTAAACTGTGTAGTGCTGACCACTACAAACTAATCTGTGTAGTGCTGACCACTACAAGCTAACCTGTGTAGTGCTGACCACTACAAACTAACCTGTGTAGTGCTGACCACTACAAGCTAACCTGTGTAGTGCTGACCACTACAAACCAACCTGTGTAGTGCTGACCACTACAAACCAACCTGTGTAGTGCTGACCACTACAAGCCAACCTGTGTAGTGCTGACCACTACAAACCAACCTGTGTAGTGCTGACCACTACAAGCCAACCTGTGTAGTGCTGACCACTACAAGCTAACCTGTGTAGTGCTGACCACTACAAACTAACCTGTGTAGTGCTGACCACTACAAGCTAACCTGTGTAGTGCTGACCACTACAAACTAACCTGTGTAGTGCTGACCACTACAAACTAACCTGTGTAGTGCTGACCACTACAAACTAACCTGTGTAGTGCTGACCACTACAAACTAACCTGTGTAGTGCTGACCACTACAAACTAACCTGTGTAGTGCTGACCACTACAAACTAACCTGTGTAGTGCTGACCACTACAAACTAACCTGTGTAGTGCTGACCACTACAAACTAACCTGTGTAGTGCTGACCACTACAAACTAACCTGTGTAGTGCTGACCACTACAAACTAACCTGTGAAGCGCTGACCCATCGGGACAGCTTGGCGCTTGAACATTGACCGTCTCCTGCAGATGGATGGTGGTCATGACTGTGACGGTGGTCGGCTGAATGGATGTAGTGGTCATCGTCACGGTAGTGGTGGTGGTGATCAAGGGGGGCTCTGAAGCCCTGGCCGTAGCCGTAGTGCCTACAGTCACCGTTTCTTTTATAGTGACGGTTGTGTCACAGGACTGACCTGGACTGACCAGGACATTGGATGCTGACGTCACACAGTAGTTACTCTCTTTTGTTACTAAAACGAGGAAAGAAAAGTATGAAGCTAACAAATTGTTTTAAATAAAAAAAAAACAACTGATAAGTTGAGCTAGAAAATAGACAGAAACAAACTTATATGGCAGGGTGGGCAAAACTTTCTATCCGAGTGCCCCATTTGTTCTTGAATTATGACATAGGGCCTGACCAATAGCAGAGCAGATTAATAGTGTTGTGTTTAATATGATGTACAAAGAATGGATATCTAAACGAACATTGATGACCAAGCGGAGAGGAGCAGGTCACTGGCCGGATATAACATCCTGTCTGACCGGATATAACAGCTCTGTCTAGCCGGATATAACAGCCTCATGAACATCAGCCGCTTGTCAACATATGCAGGCTATCTATAAAAGTTAGCCTATACATTAATTTATGAGATTCAGCCTATACATTAATTTATAAGGTTCAGCCTATACATTAAATTAAGGAACAGGAATTTAATAAATAACAAAATGTTTTAGTTTAAAAAAAAAAACTAGACAATACAAATGTTCCCTGGAAAAAAACACTTTTTTAAATGGTCACCTGATGTCGTTGAACAAGCACGTGGTGTGTTACTATCGTCTTTCTTCACACTAACAGCCACGGTACTTGTATTGACTGTTGATATAACAGAAAACAAACGGTGCTGTTGACATAAGTGTTGATGGTGCTGTTGACACAAGTGTCGATGGTGTTGTTGACATAAGTGTTGATGGTGTTGTTGACATAAGTGTTGATGGTGCTGTCGACATAAGTGTCGATGGTGCTGTTGACATTAGTGTTGATGGTGCTGTTGACATAAGTGTAGATGGTGTTGGGGGTGAGATAGTAATACGGACATGGGCGCAGTGACAAATGTCACGGGTTGTGACTAATCTGTCGAAACCATCCCCCTTACTCCAACCCTTAACTTAATAGTATTAAGACGTATATTATACCATGTATAGTA
The DNA here is from genome assembly GCA_021962125.1 of Bulinus truncatus. Classification (NCBI taxonomy): domain Eukaryota; kingdom Metazoa; phylum Mollusca; class Gastropoda; family Planorbidae; genus Bulinus; species Bulinus truncatus. Next base: position 3,672,218 of record JAGDYQ010000023.1, on the reverse strand, counting down.
ATATACGTTCCCGTTCTCCAGTTCTCTCCCCCCCCCCCTTTTTACCCCACCCCCGTAATTGCGTCATAAGAGCAGGTTGTCAGCGAAACCTCCGCCGATGAACAGGACAGTAGTTGGCAGAAACACGTTACATTCCTCGCGGGATTCTCCCTGGCCACTGGGCTCCTGTTCAAAAGCCGACAAAGGGACGGATGTCCAGTTACTTCTGTCTTTGTCGGTATGACGTACTTCTCCCCCCTCCCCATCTAGGCTCCACCCCTGATTTGAAAGAAACAGATATTATAATTGATTGGCTAGGGGTCACGTGGAAGAAAGTGTTTGAGTAATGTAAGATAGATTGATAGACATTCGACCGGTGAGCCGGGTGGTGTCTAGTCGCAATTCGACTGAGTGATCTCTGTGATAGAGAGTCGATTGTTGTATCTCTGAGTGAGAGAAAGAGAGATAGAGAGAGAGAAGGGTGATCTATCGAGAGAACGTCCCTTTGATTCTATTCATTGATACTGGATTAATCTTTGACATTTTTGGATTACTTTTGCTTATGATTTTAAAGACCACCAGATCTCTGTTACGGACTGGTGTCTCTGTAAATAAATATATTTTGTTGCTGTACACACTTGTTGAATTGATCATCGTCATTTATCGTACGTTTAATTGTTGGTGAGACTGTGTGTGGTAGAAACACAAACACCAGTACGGGTCATCATTGAGTCAGCACTCATACTCTTAGCAACAAGCCAAGGGCACCCTCATAGGGGTCCTCAACAACAAAAGAATAAAGTAATTTATTAACGTAAAAACACCGAAATGTCACTAACATTGTTTTCTTTTATTTACATGTTTCTTAGTGGGTTAGGCGTAGGGAATGTTTCAGAACCAATGTATTGACTAAAGAATAGGACTAGTGACAGAAATACGTGTAAGGGACGGATGATCGTGCGTTATACCACTTGACTGTCAACCTGAGGGTCCCTCGTTCGATCTTCATTGAGGACCAAAGGATATTTCACGCCATGGTTTAAGCCCCCAGCTATATCTCCCGTGGTGCCTGCATGGTCATCGTACTATTGGCTGTGGTGGGTAGGGAAGAAGGGCACTATAAAAAAGTCCCAGTTAATAGAATCTAAGATATTTTGTCTCATCTTTACAGACACTTATATACGCACATGATTTAGACTAAAACGACAGGTAAGAAGACGTAAAACGACAGGTAAGAAGAAGTAAAACGACAGGTAAGAAGACGTAAAACGACAGGTAAGAAGAAGTAAAACGACAGGTAAGAAGACGTAAAACGACAGGTAAGAAGACGTAAAACGACAGGTTTCAAAGAGTGACCCGTGGTAGAAGCGCCGGGGAGGACGATTAGGACCCTAATGCACCATTTCCGCACAGGTCATTATACAAACGACGTGTATTTTGGGTGCCGACAATGAAGGCAGCTTGAAGAAACAGTGGAACATGGTCTTTTTAATAGTTTTTTTTGACTTGCGGACAACGAGTTAAAGAAAGCGGGCATTTTGCTGGCTATTTAGAGCTACATAACCGATAGTGCAATAGCCTTAGAGGCAGCGCGATAGACATGGGGGGGGGGGGGCAACTTTCATCATGATCTGATAACTTCCCTTGTATTTTTTTACTGGACATCGAACCCGGGACCCTCACGCCAACAGTCAAGCGCGGGCATAAAAGCACAGTCATCTATCTATGGCAGTGTCTCCATAGAAAGTTTTATTTCAAAGCACAACAAGGAATTCACGGGAATAGTTTAGAGCTCATTTAGAGATAGAGGAATGAAAAAAATAATCTATTTTAGGAGTGGGGTGGGGGGGTGTAGGTAAATAAAATGAAAGTTCCCCCCCCCCCTAATTTTTATATGGCGTAAAGTGTTCGCCTACCTCACCTACCCCTCCGCTGTGTGTTAGAATGGAATGGTTACCTGTATAGCACGCACTCACTCCGAGGAGACAGATATTGTGGTCCACGTCCCAGAACATCCAGCACCCAAGGGTCTGAGCACACTGAGCGTAGCAGCTGGAATCTTTGGAAGGCTTCAGGGCAACTGATCTGCCAGCCTGAAGACACATTGGGATGCCTGAACTTGTGATACACCCACCGCCACAATTGTCAGCTAAAGATGCAAGCAATACATTTAAAGGAATAAATAAAAAATCATGCTTTGTATTAATTGTGATAGTTAAAGGTGAAAATTTTTCTGGGGGTGAAGACTTTGGTCATGTGAATTAAAAAAAAGATGTTCGACTAAAAACAAATTAGACAGAGGAAGTTTCATTTCATCTGTTTCTCTAGCCGCGGTATAAGGTATTGTGTGGCTAGCAGCTCAAGTCAACCACCGAAATCTTGGTGGACTTATAAGTCGAGTGTTCCACACCTCACGACAATTGTTCTGTGGATGATTGGTCCATTAAAATTTGTATCCTTCGGAGTTTTTTTTTTTCGTTCTAAATGATGCATGTGCAAATGAAAGTGTGCCCTTTTGAGCCTTATTAGCGGTGCAGGATTTATGTATAAGCTACACAAGCTATAGCTTAGGACATTGTTGGGGGGCCCCAAAAAATTATCCGAATGACCATTTGTATAAATACTAAAATACTTAGCAATTACATATAATATCTGGACATATAGAGGGCCCCACATCTCAAGTAGCTTAGGGTCTTATCAAGTCTAAATCCGGCCCTGCTTATTAGTAATTTCCTAAAGAGTATATCTTGGTTTGAGCTATACTAGTAAAGTTCCATAGAATGTGTTTAATTTCGAGCTATATTAGTAATGTCCCTTAGAGTGTGGTTAAATTTGAGCGAACATAGTCATTTCCCTTGGAGTGTGATCCACTTGGTTTTCAGTCCTATAAAACTTGCTTCCCCGTTTAAGTTTTATTTATTTATAAGACGTTGAATCATCTGCCCATAATATAACATAAATTATACACAATGTAACAAAACAAAACAAAATCGAAAGTAAAGAATTAATACAACAGTACTCCAGTTTAAAATACAATCATGCAAAAATCGGATCTGCCCGAAACCAAAGAATAACTTAGCCTACCGATCAAGCCTAAGGGGATATAACTCTATGCAAAGGTTTTTGCAGGGTACAGCTAGTATTTCAATAAATTGCACATGTTCATATTAGATACTAATACATGGACTTACAATTTGGGTTTGTGTATTGACATATGTAGTTAAGCTTCTCATGACACTCGTCACTGAAAAGTGTGTCTGTCTTCTCATTGGACACGTATAAACATCTTCCCTGCAAACAAGAATACACTTTTGCTTGTTGTGATACAATATTAATGTGCATCATCGATTTATTGAATTTGAAAGATCAATAAGCTGTAAATTAAAATAAGAGTAGCAAATATGAGAATTGAAACATAATTAACATTTGTTGGGTTTTTTTGTGTGTGCACTATTTCTTGTCCAACTGTTTAGAGCAGCGATCATAAATACATAACTAACATTGGCACACACTCCTTAACTATAATGTGTTATACACAACAACTAATCAGTAATACATAACTAACATTGCCTGCACACTCCTTAACAGCGTACTCTTCAAGACATGATGTGTAAATGATATTTTCTGACAAATTAATCTATTTTGGTGCAAAAATCATCACTTAGAACAATTGCCATGTCTGGGTGTGAGACATGGACACTTCTAGCAGCCACGACAATCAAGCTACAGGCATTCGAAAATAAATGCATGTAGAAAATCCTTGGAATCTCCTACCTAGAACAAAAGACCAATGAGTATGTCTGGCAAAGAATATCCTCAATCACGGGCCCTCAGGAAACGATAATGGCAACAATCAAGCAACTTAAGTTGGCATGGTTTGGACATGTATCAAGGCATGATGACCTGCCAAAAACTACTCGCCAAGGAACTGTAGAAGGAGGCCGTCGCAGAGGTCGTCAACGGATCGACAACATAAAAGAATGGACAGGGGCTACCAACGGATGGTCGTGCGGTAAAGCGCTCGACTGTCGACCTGAAGGTATCTGGTTCGATCTCCGGTGAGAACCAAGCAGGAAATTTTTCAGGTCTTGGCTCATGTTCCCGATATATCTCCTGTGGTGCCTACATGGCCATAGCGCTATCGGCTATGGTGGGGGATGAAAGAAGGGCACCATAATAAACCGACCCATTAGTGGTTTAAAGGATCTAAGAGATTTCATCTCATCCTTACAGGGACTTCACACACACACCAATGAATGAAACTAAAGACAGCCGCGTAGGATAGGCAATTATGGAGAAACATGTATGTTGATGTGTCCATTCTTTCCCCCAAACGACCACACCGATTAAGGGTATGATGATTATGATGATAATGATGATGATAATGATGATGATGATGACGATGATGATGATGATGATGACGATGATGATGATGATGACGATGATGATGATGATGATGACGATGATGATGAATCATCGATACTAATAGGTTTTCAGCCCTCCTTCCCTCCACGGGCTATACAATATTATTTGAAGTATATGAACGTAAGGGAGTAACGAAGACGCCCTATTGTCTGTCATTTTCTTACTTTATCATTAGATAATTTGTATGTATCTATGACATAAGATGAACAGTCTGACCACTGCATAGTGACACAACTATCTGTCGTACAGTATAAACCTGTCCAAAACTTGTCTCTGAGGAAAACAAAACAACAACTTCGTATTAAAAACTAGGTATATAAGGTATATTAGGTAAATTAGGTATATTAGGTACAATAGGTATACTAAGTATGCTAGGTATATTAGATATAAGGTAAATAAGTTATATTAGGTATATGAGGTATATAAGGTATATTAAGTATATTAGGTAAATAGGGTATATTTGGTATATTAGATATTTAAGTTTTATTAGGTATATTAGGTAATTTAAGTATATAAGCTATATAATGTATATTAGGTATATTTGGTTTATAAGGTATATTAGGTATATAAGGTATTTTAGTTATATGTAAGTTATATAAGGATATTCGGTATATTGGGTATTTTAGGTTGTAATAATCAGATTAGGCTAGAGTAATTTTATTTGGTTCAGAGATGGTTTTAATCATCTGGCCACTTAGCTTAGCGGAAGTGGGAATCAACAGACGATAATAATTGGACGATAGATTTGGTAGAGACACGCAGACGGACTTGATTCCTCATCTCACATCATTTTTATACCATGTATGTATTTTCGTGAATAAGAATAAATAAATAAACATATATATATATATATATATATATATATTTATACAACCAAGTCTACTCAATGATTTCTACATGTGCTTCGTCTCATACATGTGGATATTTAATAATGTAATTTAATATACACCAAGTCAACAAGAATAATTCCGAAGAGACAGAATTATATAATATAACAGTAATATAAATATACACTTACCAGAAGCAGAAGTGCCATGGAAATAAAATATATATTATACATACAACTGATCTACACAAAAACGTAGCTATGACATAGGTATGTTTTTAACGTGTTTTAATTTTTTTTTAACAGGAACAGATAGAAGCGATGCTGAAGTCGAAGCCTAGGCACCCCCAGTGTGTGCAGTCACCCTCTGAAGTCGAGGCCTAGGCACCCCCAGTGTGTACAGTCACCCTCTGAAGTCGAGGCCTAGGCACCCCCAGTGTGTACAGTCACCCTCTGAAGTCGAGGCCTAGGCACCCCCAATGTGTACAGTCACCCTCTGAAGTCGAGGCCTAGGCACCCCCAGTGTGTACAGTCATCCTCTGAAGTCGAGGCCTAGGCACCCCCAGTGTGTACAGTCACCCTCTGAAGTCGAGGCCTAGGCACCCCAAGTGTGTACAGTCACCCTCTGAAGTCGAGGCCTAGGCACCCCCAGTGTGTACAGTCACCTCTAAAGTCGAGGCCTAGGCACCCCCAGTGTGTACAGTCACCCGGTCAGGTCTTCCTTGCCCATGTCCATTACACACTCTACCGTGGTGGTGATGAGGGAGGGGCTCAGAAATAGAACCGCCCCCCACTAGTAACCTATATTACTGATGCCCCAACCCATGTGTTTCATCGTGAGCCGTAAACATCACGGGCATCATTAAATAAATGGGGTGTGGGGGGGGGGGGAAGCATTGACGATACCTTGCCAACCACAATGAAGGCAATTATAGCACGTCCTTTAATTTAAATAAGTTTTCTAGCTCGTATTAGCAAATTTCATTTTTTTTAAACATATCGGTTAAACATTTTCTCGGACGGATGGCCGAGTGGTGTAGATACTCGACTGTCGACCAGAGAGTTATTTGGTGCAAAGTCGTCCAACAAGTCCAACCAGCTTTAAATGGGTACATAACTTTAAGTTGGGGGAAGTAAAGGCGGCTGGGCGTTGCGCTAACCACACAATCTCTTCATATGCCCAGATTATAGAAACAGAGTAATTCTAACACTTCACTTGCCCCGATGGCTCGAGTAGGGCTAAGGGAACTTTACTTTTTTAAAACATGTTCTGACGTCTTTTTTTTTTAGCCAAGATGTCACTCTGTGTTGACATTACCTGATAATATATATATATATATATATATATATATATATATATATATATGTTACGGCCTAAGGTGGAAATCGCCCAAAGCTGGAGCTGGCCGGCTAAATCGGGAAGTGGACAATATTGCAATACATTGACCGGCCAGTGTCCGATCTTTTCCAGGTTTCGGGATTTGGCCAGCCAGTTAGTGAAATTGCCTGGGGCAATTGGCCAAAGTCGGAAGAAAAAATGTCATGTACGATTTAGGGTGTTCAAATACTGTAATGATAATCATATTAGCCATTTTCAGTACATCGGACATTGGCCACACACCTCGGCCAATATGCTAAATTGCCGGCCATTTCGGGAACTGGCTGAACTTCGGGCTTTGACCGTATAATATAAATTATATATATAGACAAAAATAGGAAGTGATACAGAGGAGAGTAAGAGAATTAAAAAAAACTAGTCGTAAACTAATACGTACTTGGTAGTTCTAGAAAATATTATATTGGCCATGTCAGGATCTGTCAGTTTAGCCAATGTACCTCCGTACTGACCATAGGTCTTTCTACAGGCGTCAGCAGCTTCGTTCCAGGACATTTCATCTTTCATTACAGTGTACACTGTTTCTGCCCTTCGTGCCAGGCCTAAACAGTTATAAGTATAAACGTTGAGTATGAAATAGACCTAGAGTATATATTACACATCTTACAAACGTCCATTTCTTAAACAGCAATGAACTAACAGTAACTTATTACCCTTTAATTGCTTTCAGTTTAAAAAATAAATTCCTTTTTAGTCAGATCAATTTTTCCATGGTGAATTTTGTGTATCTAGACCTTTTTTTTTTGTTTCCAGTTGACTTATTCAGGTAAATTTATTGATGGGCATTACGCTTCAGTGACTATCATACCTTGATATATATGCTAGACATAATGTATAGCATGTCACTTCAAAAACTGCTCAGAATATCGATGACGCTTGATAACTTCAAGGGGGGTGGGTATAATCAATATTGTATTGCCGATAAGTGTGTCCAATCGCACAAAATAGCAAGACAAACTCTAGACCAGTGGATCTCATCTTGTTTTGTCTCATTTTATAATAATACATTTCACATTGCCGGAGCTGCTAGGTCTTAAACCAGATTTACAGATTTATGTTGTCAGAATAGTTCTAGCTCTAGCTGACAAAATAGAAGTGATATGGCAAGCCAGAGCTTCGCACGAAGGAGATTTACATAAGTCTAGAGACTTTGATGTGCTTTAGACGACAGTTTACGGAAGGTCGGAGCCTCATATGGACTTTTACTTAAGGCCAGAGTCTTACATAGACAATAGAGAGGAGTTTGACGTAAGACCAGAGACTTACATAGACATTAGAGAGGAGTTTGACGTAAGACCAGAGACTTACATAGGCAATAGAGAGGAGTTTGACTAAGACCAGAGACTTACACAGGCAATAGAGAGCAGCTTGACGTATGACCAGAGACTTACATAGGCAATAGAGAGGAGTTTGACGTAAGACCAGAGACTTACATAGGCAATAGAGAGCAGTTTGACGTAAGACCAGAGACTTACATAGGCAATAGAGAGGAGTGTGACGTAAGACCAGAGTACCACATAGTAAGAAAGTTTAGGAGTGGTTGGATGATTTATTCAGGCCCGTAGCCAGAGGGGGGCTAGGGGGGCTGGGCCCCCCGTTCATGACCTGAACCCCCCCCCGTGCATGATTTGAGCCTTTTGTACAAAAATTTAATAATAATGGCTATAAAACATCAATCATTTTGTTCAATAAATCTATAATAATAAAAACTTCAAAGTTTATATTTTGGCAATAATTCAGGCTATTTTACTTACATATATAGCTTATCTAAATTTTGGGCATAAAAGATTGAATCTTATTGAAGTTCACTTCTGGGTATTTTGGGGACCATTGGCATTTGGGGCTTCAACAGCCGTGTGTGAGAACAGTTTCTCAACCCTCACACGAATGCTCACCCCATATCGCCGATCATTACAAAAGCGTCTAAGCAATCTTTTCCTGCTTGCATTTGAAAAAGATTTAACAGACAATTTGAATGCTGAAGCATTTTTAGGTAAATTCAGTGCTAAACTACGACGTTTGCAAATTTGAAACGTATAATAATATAAGTTCGCAACCAGTGCCGACGAGTTGGGGGGGGGGTGGCAGGGGGGTAAATGCCCAGGAGCCCGGTGAGTTTTAGGGGCCCGAACTGAGCTGGCCAATCAACTTTTTAAAATATTAATATCAGCATGGGGGCCCGTGTTACACCTGCCCAGGGGCCCGAAATTTCTGTCGATGGGCCTGTTCGCAACCTTGTAATAATTGTATATATTGATATCTTCTGAGGACAACTAGCAACTTAAATAAGTTAATAAAATAACACTGACTTCTGACTTCATTTTTGTACATATGTATAATAAAATAATAAAGTACAAACTCCGTGATTTCTGAGTGATGTTATTTAATCTGCAAATTTACTTTTTAGCAGAATTAATTTTATTTTAAATTGAATAACATTTATAACAGCAATCACAAATTGCTCAGCCTCAATAAATTTTTTCTCATTCAAACTCTTTGCTATTTAAATTATTTTTAACAAAACTGCAACATGCCATGCATTATTGAAACGTAGTTAAAATTATATATTTCTAATTAATAGCTAAACAATAAGTACTAAAATGCACCATTCCAGATATGGAACTGCAAGAAATTTCTTGGGGAGGGGACTCACTCAGATTCCCTCCCCAAACCCCTCCTCTCTGTTCGCAAGCTTTCTTCCCCCCCCCCCTCCCGAACATTTCTTCTACCCCACCAGGGGCGTATTTAGGGGGAGGGGCCATGAACCCCTCCCATTAGCGCAAGTTTTGGTAATACATCATTAAATTATCGAATTATTTTTAGTTCTAAGACAAATTTTCAATAATGTAAACAGTTGTGCCCCCACCGCCAGCCTCGTAGCGTGAAAATTCTACAGCAGGGGCTAGGAAATAGCAGGGGGGCAGGCATTCTACAGCAGGGCCTGACAGTCTACAGCAGGGGCCAGACAAAACGCAGGGGCCCCTGCCCCCCAAACGCTACGGGCCTGCCCCCCACCCCGGTCAAAGTCTAGATCCGCCCCTGTGCCACAGGATCATTTCTTCGCCCCTCCCCCCTAATCCAATAATCCTGGCTACGGGCCTGTGACTATTTCTTAATGGATTGGAACTGTTAATTTACATCTATGTATCCAGATAAGACCGTTTAGCAACGCTTCTGTACAGTCCAATGGTTCTTAAACTGTTGTATTTGCTAGCGACTAGAAAAGCTGTTCAGGTATTTTGTAGCCCGTAAGTAAAGAAAGGATTTTTTTAAAGTAATTTTTATCTTCCTAATAAAGTCATTACTAATTCTTTTGGTGGATCACTTCAAATCATCTCAAGGGTCAGAAAGCAAACTTTGAGATCCACTGCTATTTTGTAAACGTGAGTTGTAGCGTGTTGAGCATGTCCCTGTGTGTGTGTGTGTGTGTGTGTGTGAGAGAGAGAGAGAGAGAGAGAGAGAGAGAGAGAGAGACCGAACAGAAAGAGTCATAGTACACCTATGAATACCTGACAACAAATGGGTTTAGATTAAAAATGTCTGTGTATATGTCCAGCACTTCATCTTGTGGAATAAATTTGAGTGCGAAAAGATCAATGTCACCATTTTGATCGATACAGATCAACTCCCGGGTACCTGCCGGTCTGTCAACGTCGTCATGTTTAGTCAATTGCGGTGTTCATAGGACATTCCAGTTTAATTTTTCATCTGTTGTAATAATTTTTTTTAGGTCTTTTTTTGTGTGCGTCAAATTGAAACAAGCAAAAATTAAGCCTGTAAAAACAGGACGTTTTAGAGCATTTTTCATGTATAAATAGAGAGGGAAGTAAGTCATGTTTAATAACTGTTACAAAAATAAATAATGATTACGCCCCTTTGTTTAGCTTATATTCTATATCGCGAAATGGACTTATGATGTACACATGGCAGGTCAAGAACTACAAAATGATATATACATCATGGGTCTACGACTTATGGTTGCTGAGATCTAGGGCGCTCCTTTGTTAATATAGCTTATATAGTAAAAAACGGTACTTTATAAGCCCCCTTTTTCGGCCCTCAGAGGTCAGATCGCGAAACGGACTTTTGATGCACACATGGCAGGCCAAGACCTACAAAATGATATATACATCATGGGTCTAGGAATTATTGTTGTTGAGATCTAGGGTGATGACGGACAGACAGACAGACAAAACGGGGACAATAGAGCATTTTTTTTTGAAAATGCTCTAAAAATAAAATTTTAAAAATTCGCTTTGCGGAGTTTCATTTTCTCTATTTGTATATATTTATATATATTTGTTTATATATATATATATATATATATATATATATATATATATATATATATATATATATATATATATTAGGGTGGGTCAGAAATTTTTTTTTTGAAGTTGGGAATTTGAAACATATTCAAAAAGTTGCCTATGGTCCTACTGATTGTAAAAATGTAAAATTTGTAAAAATCAGATAATGTCTTCTACTCCTAACTTTTGATTCAAGGGGGTACGGGGCGAAAAAAATGCACTGTCTAAAACATGTCAATAATAACTATGAATTAATTATATTGCAGAACAAAAATTTTTAGATCAATTTTATATGCATATCATTTCTTTTTTTGAATAACCTAGGTCACAAATTTAACATGTTCAGTCACAAAAAACTCACAGTAAATAAAGTTAAAATTTCGAACAAAGTTGGGAGTAGTAAAACTATGTAGTTTTCAAATATTTGAACATATCCCATGTACTACCATGATGTAACAACTTTTTAATAATGTTTCAATAAAAAAAAATTTTTTTGACCCACCCTAATATATATATATATTTGTTTATTTATATATAAATATATTTGTTTATTTATAGCTAGAAACTCCATTTCTTTGGTTCATATCTGTTGACGTTACCGTGAGAAATAAAAGTTAGGCTTTTGAATATATCTGCCACTGATGTGTCAGTGGCAGATATACTCTGTATTTTAGTGACATATGTACATTGTACATATCAGTGGCAGATATACTCTGTATTATAGTGACATATGTACATTGTACATATCAGTGGCAGATATACTCTGTATTTTAGTGACAGATGTACATTGTACATATCAGTGGCAGATATACTCTGTATTTTAGTGACATATGTACATTGTACATATCAGTATCAGATATACTCTGTATTATAGTGACATATGTACATTGTACATATCAGTGGCAGGTATACTCTGTATTTTAGTGACAGATGTACATTGTACATTTCAGTGGCAGATATACTCTGTATTTTAGTGACAGATGTACATTGTACATGTCAGTGGCAGATATACTCTGTATTTTAGTGACAGATGTACATTGTACATTTCAGTGGCAGATATACTCTGTATTACAGTGACATATGAACATTGTACATATCAGTAGCAGATATACTCTGTATTTTAGTGATAGATGTACATTGTACATGTCAGTAGCAGATATACTCTGTATTTTAGTGACAGATGTACGTTGTACATGTCAGTGGCAGATATACTCTGTATTATAGTGACATATGTACATTGTACATATCAGTGGCAGATATACTCTGTATTTTAGTGACAGATGTACATTGTACATGTCAGTAGCAGATATACTCTGTATTTTAGTGACAGATGTACATTGTACATGCCAGTGCCAGATATACTCTGTATTTTAGTGACAGATGTACATTGTACATGTCAGTGGCAGATATACTCTGTATTTTAGTGACAGATGTACATTGTACATGTCAGTGGCATATATATTCTGTATATTAGTGACAGATGTATATTTCACATGTCAGTGGCAGATATACTTTGTATTTTAGTGACATATGTATGTTGCACATGTCAGTGGCAGATATACTCTGTATTATAGTGACAGATGTATATTGCACATGTCAGTGGCAGATGTACTCTGTATTTTAGTGACAGATGTACGTTGTACATTTCAGTGGCAGATATACTCTGTATTATAGTGACAGATGTATATTGCACATGTCAGTGGCAGATATACTCTGTATTTTAGTGACAGATGTATATTGCACATGTCAGTGGCAGATATACTCTGTATTATAGTGACAGATGTATATTGCACATGTCAGTGGCAGATGTACTCTGTATTTTAGTGACAGATGTATATTGTAATGTCAGTGGCAGATATACTCTGTATTTTAGTGACATATGTATATTGCACATGTCAGTGGCAGATATACTCTGCTCTAGTTATTGATTTACTCTACACAAGCCAGTGACGTATATACTTTTTAATATGTTGACCAGACGTCATGCTTTACTTTTGGGATACGCCCCGCCCCAGAATCGTATCAATTGTCCCGGCGTCCCGGAACTGTCCCTCGCATGTCAATATATCTGACAAACTACGTACATTTTTCCAACCAATTTTTTTTTTTTTTAAATTCCGAGTTATGCTTTTTTTTTATATCTATAATGACGTCATACCGTTGATGAATCTTGTTTTTACTTTGCTATTCGTAGCTTTGTAAAGTTTATATATATATATATATATATATATATATATATATATATATATATATATATAAATGCGGTATGGGTTCTGTGATAAATCGAAAATAAAGAATTAATACAACAGTATTCCAGTTTAAATATAATCATGAAAAAATCGGATCTGCCCGAAACCAAAAATAACATAGCCTACCGATCAATAAATCTATACAAATGTTTTGCAGGGAATAGCTAGTTATTAGTATTTAAACTTTTATAAGAAGCGAAGAAAAGATGAATAGCAAAAGATAAAAATAAAATCGTTATTTTTCTGGGAATTTGAAAAGCTACCTGACAAAATGTTATTGTTCACTTGAACTTTAAATTTTTCAATAACATAAAACTCTACACCTTTTATATTATAATCGATTGACTATAATTCATAATTCGATCCTTCATATTTCTAAAATACGTCTGTTGTTTACTTTTGATGAGCATTAAAAATGTAACACTTTCAGTGTCGGAATATGCATATAAAATATTCACATAAAAAAACAAACTTTTTTTTATATATTTGTATCAATTTACCTACTTCTACTGTCACACTGTCACATTCTGTGAGTTTTTGGGATGAAATCTAGCCCTCCCCTATTTCCTTATCCCCCCTCGTGTTGCGTCATCGACTCAGGGGGAGATAACAAAGGGGATAGTCAAAGGCTCTGGTCTTCCCAGGTGTTCGCACTGTGGTCAACACCGTCTATTTATGTAAATAAATATTTGTCGTATTTACAAGTGTGTCGAGTTCTCATTTCTTGTTGTGTTGTGCGCGTCCTGTGGAACAACGTGGCTGGGAAAAAATACAAATACTGGCCAAAACTCAGTAGGTGATCATGCTCGTAGACAACAAGCACATGGATCCCGCAAGGGGCCTTTGACATCTACATCAACAATTTACAATGTGTACTAACGAATGAGACCATTCTCTTGTAGGAAACGGTGCCATTCAGTTAATTATTCACCCATCCACCCATTTCTCCCTGATTTTTTTATTGTCATGGAGGGGGGGAGGGGGGTTTGAATGATATTTCCTTTACACATAATTTTTATGTATACTCCGTCCAAGTCACTTTCAGATAAACTCTGTCAGTGGTATTTATACAGTGCATATATCAGTGACTAAAACATTCTCTAAGTTCTAATTAATGAAAACCCTTCATATATGCATCGACTGTATGAGAGGGATTCACACATTTTTTGATGACGACATACAACAAATAATTAGGAAAAAAAAATGTTTCCCTACTCACTATCTTGTGTCACATAAAAGCTGGTGTTGGTAAAACTTTCCTTCTTACAGTAAGACCATTCTACCCAGACTGCCAGCACTGTCCAAGTGAGTCTTCTCTTCCAACAGTCCATTGTGTGACGCCTACTCATTCTGACTTGCACTGAACAAACAGTTTTGGCATCCTCTCCCCTTCCCTGTGTTATATTGTACTTGTAAAGAGAAAATAATCAAATAATATAATAACGATTTGGGTTCTGCGTTAAATCGAAAGTAAAGAATTAATACAACGGTAGTCCACTTTAAAATACAAACATGAAGAAATCGGATAAGCCCGAAACCAAAAAATAAACTAGCCTACCGATCAAGACCAAGCGGATATAACTATATGCACAGTTTTTGCAGGGTACGGCTAGTAGTAAATATTATTCATTATATATATATACAAATCATTCTATTAATGGGACTCTATGCTAAAGTTAGCAAGGTGCTACAAACAATGACAGAACATGAATAGCGACAATGAAGCAATTCATTAAAACGATAGCACTTCTAATAACTACATTTCAGGAGTGAAGTAAATGTGACACATATTGAAATTAAAAAAAAAACAACCTGTAAATAATACAAAATCGATTTTCACTTTAAAAAAAAAGTTGAACCAGACATGGAGATACGGTTTTTTTTTAATTGAAGTAATTTAACAAACGATACTTCATCCAGTAAATGTAAATTGAGGCTCAAATATTAAATTAATTCAACATGGAATTAATCATTGTTATTTACACTTGGGAAAGATGCATTCTAAACGAAACATATAGAACGTGTTACGTCTAGACCTTTTTCTTACGAATACATTGTCACATATAAATACAACAGCAATATCCAATGGTCAATTGGTACAATAATATTTTAATTTAAATGGAGACGGGTGGTCGGGTGGTGTGGAGGGCTTGAATGTCGACAGGACGGGTCCCGGGTTCGAACCTTACTAAGTAGCATTGGTGTTTATTCCAGTTCTCTAGCTTTAAATGGGTGACTTCAAGTTGGAGGATTAAAGACGGCTGGGCGTTGTGTAAAACACACAATCCCTTTTTACATACCAAGGTTACAAAGACAGATGAATCTTTCGCTTTTTTAAAAATGTGTCTTAAAGGAACTTAATTGTGAGCACATTTGTCATAATAGGAAATAATGAAAACTACAAATTATCAATCAATCAATCAATCAACACTCATCCATATGTCCATCTATCTATCCATCCATCCATCCATCTATCAATCAATCAATCAATCAATCAATCAATCAATCAATCAATCCATCTATCCATCCATCTATCCATACATCCATACATCTATCCATCCATCCATCCATCCATCCATCCATCCATCCATCTATCCATCCATTCATCCATCCATGCATCTATCCATCCATCCATCCATCCGTCTATCTATCTATCAATCAATCCATCCATCCATCCATCCATCTATCCATCCATCCATCCATCCATCAATCCATCAATCAAGCAATCAAAAAATCTATCAATCAAACTATCTATCAATCTATCTATCTATCAATCAATCCATCCATCCATCCACCAATCCATCCATCCACCCACCCATCCATCCATCTATCCATCCATCCATCCATCCATCCATCCATCCATCCATCCATCCATCTATCTATCCATCTATCTATCCATTCATCCATCCATCCATCTATCCTTCCATCAATCTATCTATCTATCTATCTATCTATCTATCTATCTATCTATCTATCTATCTATCTATCTATCTATCTATCTATCTATCTATCTATCTATCTATCTATCTATCTATCTATCTATCTATCTATCTATCTATCTATCTATCTATCTATCTATCTATCTATCTATCTATCTATCTATCTATCTATCTATCTATCTATCTATCTATCTATCTATCTATCTATCTATCTATCTATCTGTCTGTCTGACTGTCTGTCTGTCTGTCTGTCTTTCTGTCTGTCTTTCTGTCTGTCTGTCTCTCTCTCTCTCTCTCTCTCTCTACAAATATATATATATCTTTCATTAAATTAATCTATATACAATCAGTTTAGTTAAGAACTTACATTTGTTCAATACGATTAGCTAGTCTTTAAAAATACTTTTATTCCTTATCACTTATTGTCCAAACATTTAAAAATGTCACTCTTCGGTTTGATCACCTGTCATAAGATTTGCAATTACACAAACCTGTTAGCATAATAATATCAATAATATTTTGTATTTGAAATAAGTACCACCATATATAAACCAAAGAAATAATTTACATGAAATATGTTATCCTTCAATGAATCTCGATTCTTGCCTCAAAACAAAAAAAACACACAAAGTGACAGACGCCTTGTAACGACCTATTGTGACATCTCGAACAGTTTTGTTATATCCAGTTCAAGTATCGAACAGTCGAGTATTTTTAACGTGATTTTTCTTTTAAATGTATTCAACAAACGCACAGACTTGGTGAGAGATTCCCGGTGACACTGAGGGAGTGTGGTAATCGATTAGTAAATATCGCTGGACGAAGTGCTCGATACCAAGATTTTAGACCTGGAAGTAGCATCACGGAGAAATACAGGCTTTTGTATGAAGCGAAAACGTGTGCCAAGTAAACTATTTATAACTAATTAAATTAAAAAAAACAACTTCTTAATGTATTATACGATTTCAAAACATTGCTTTTGAAAAGAAAAATATTTTTTAGTAAGCGAAAGAAATGTGTGTGTAGGATGAGATGAAATCTCTGAAATCCTATAAGCCATTAATGGTGCTGTTTTTTATGGTGCCCTTCTTTCATTTCCATCATAGCCGATAGTTCAATGACCATGGTGACATATTTGAGGGATATAGCTTGGACAATAACCATAACCTGAAATATCTATTAGTCTTCTCCGGAGATCGATTCCGGGACCCTCAGGTCGTCAGTTAAGAATTTTACCGTAAAAAATCACTCACTAATTTCAGTATTAACACTTCTAGTGTAATATATTTATAAGTGAATGTATTGACTGATGTATGTATTAACACTTCTAGTGTAATATATTTATAAGTGAATGTATTGACTGATGTATGTATTAACACTTCTAGTGTAATATATTTATAAGTGAATGTATTGACTGATGTATGTATCAACACTTCTAGTGTAATATATTTATAAGTGAATGTATTGACTGATGTATGTATTAACACTTCTAGTGTAATATATTTATAAGTGAATGTATTGACTGATGTATGTATTAACACTTCTAGTGTAATATATTTAGAAGTGAATGTATTGACTGATGTATGTATTAACACTTCTAGTGTAATATATTTATAAGTGAATGTATGGACTGATGTATGTATTAACACTTCTAGTGTAATATATTTAGAAGTGAATGTATTGACTGATTTATGTATTAACACTTCTAGTGTAATATATTTATAAGTGAATGTATTGACTGATGTATGTATTAACACTTCTAGTGTAATATATTTATAAGTGAATGTATTGACTGATGTATGTATTAACACTTCTAGTGTGATATATTTAGAAGTGAATGTATTGACTGATGTATGTATTAACACTTCTAGTGTAATATATTTATAAGTGAATGTATTGACTGATGTATGTATCAACACTTCTAGTGTAATATATTTATAAGTGAATGTATTGACTGATGTATGTATTAACACTTCTAGTGTAATATATTTAGAAGTGAATGTATTGGCTGATGTATGTATTAACACTTCTAGTGTAATATATTTATAAGTGAATGTATTGACTGTTGTATGTATTAACACTTCTAGTGTAATATATTTATAAGTGAATGTATTGACTGATGTATGTATCAACACTTCTTGTGTAATATATTTATAAGTGAATGTATTGACTGATGTATGTATTAACACTTCTAGTGTAATATATTTATAAGTGAATGTATTGACTGATGTATGTATTAACACTTCTAGTGTAATATATTTATAAGTGAATGTATTGACTGATGTATGTATTAACACTTCTAGTGTAATATATTTAGAAGTGAATGTATTGACTGATGTATGTATTAACACTTCTAGTGTAATATATTTATAAGTGAATGTATTGACTGATGTATGTATTAACACTTCTACTGTATTATATTTAGAAGTGAATGTATTGACTGATGTATGTATTAACACTTCTAGTGTAATATATTTATAAGTGAATGTATTGACTGTTGTATGTATTAACACTTCTAGTGTAATATATTTATAAGTGAATGTATTGATTGATGTTTGTATTAACACTTCTAGTGTAATATATTTATAATTGAATGTATTGACTGATGTATGTATCAATGAAAAAAGTCAATTGATGGATTCGTTGTTATTTTGTCAAAGAATAAGTGTCGTTGAAATATTATGTCGACCAGCGAGTGTGTCAATAAGAGCACGTGACATTGACATTTTTCTCCATCGATGTTTCGAAATAGAACCGTTGAACGTAATGTACTCTAAATAATCTGATGAAGAGAAACTGTTTTGTTTGCTGTTCAACTTATTGTTCTAGTTCTTGATGTTGTGGAGATCTATATTTCTCTTTGTTAGTTTGTCTTTCTGCATTCTATGCGTGCTTTGTTTTATTATGGATCGACCTAACTGACCTATGATTAAAACTTGCAAATCGTATGACTTCATCTACATTTTAAATGCAGTTTGTTGACTAATAAAACAATCACTTCAGCGCTCAATCTGTGCACGCTTTATCTTTGTTTTTTTGCTTTATAGCACAGGTTTGTCCGTCTAAAAATACATCTTTCAATCTTTCAATCTTTCTGTCTTTCAATCTATCTTTCTATCTTTCAATCTATCTTTCTATCTTTCAATTAATCTTTCAATCTTTAATTCTTTCAATCATTCAATCTTTCAGTCCTTCAATCATTCAATCTTTCAGTCCTTCAATCTTTCAGTCCTTCAATCTTTCAATCTTTCTTTTTATCAATCTTTCTATTTTTACTATTCTTCTATCGATATAAATTTATCGGTCGGTGTGACCCCGAAGTCCATACCAGGTAACTATGTTATATATATATATATATATATATATATATATATATATATATTAGCTGCATATAGTTAAACATATCTCAATATAACAGATTAGATTTTTAGCATCAGGGCGTTTTTTAAAAAGGCAAGAGGTCGGTCACGCATTTACCCGGGGTACGCATGAGTTCAGAGACCCATATCTTAAGCAAACATTTATGTTAAAAATCTTTACAAAGGTAGATTGGGGGGGGGGTAGGGGAGACCAATACACTGGTTAGCCGGAGGGGGGACCAGAATCCTGTTAAAGGCAGTTGTAAATTTCCTTGCACTATGATTGCAATAGAATAGCAGACGTTAACAAAAAACAAATGGAAGACGCATCTCTCACAATTCTTAAAAAAATATATATATCTCTATACTTATAAGACGCATTCGTTGTCTGTCTGTCTGTCTGTTCCCTTATAACTCAAGATCCAGACAAACAAATAACGTGAAATTTGTTACACATACACATAATTACATGGGGAAGGTTATAGGACAGGTTTCGTTTCATATTGATGGGTAGTTTAATTGTAATTAATTTTTTTTTATTTTAGTATTTTACTATATTAAAGTAATCTCGACGGCGCCATAAATAAAATTCCTCTGTGACGTCATTTCCCTATGATCGAATAGAACTTGCGCGCTGGTGCTGTATTGTGCCTTTGTGATGCAAAGAATTGTTGATGTTTTTTCTTGCTCTCTGATGTGTACAGTTTGAGGAAGGTAAAGGAATGAAGAAGGATTTTAGGAGAAGTGTGAAGCCATAATAATAAGTATATATATATATATATATATATATATATATATATATATATATATATATATATATATATTATATATATATATATATATATATATATATATATATATATATATATATATTAGGGCTGCTGATTAAACTGCGTTAATTTGCAATACACGCGTCAAAAAAAAATTTGCGATTAAAATTTTTAACGCAATACCTAAATGCGTTAATATGACCAAAATACTGAAAGTTCACCAAATCGATAAATAACGGGGGGCAGGGAGGGAGAGAGAGGGAATGAGGGAATGAGGGAGGGAGGAAAGGGGATAGAGGAGGAGGGAGAGAGAGGTGGAAAGGGGGAGGGAGCGAGAAAGGAGGGAGAGAGGGTGGGAGAGAGGAGGGGGTAGGGAGGAAGAGAGGGGAGGGAGGGAGAGAGAGAGGGTGGGAGAGAGGGAGGCAGAGAGAGATAAAGAGTGAGGAGGCAGGGAGGGAGAGAGGGAATGAGGGAGGAAGAGGGAGAGAGGTGAAGAGGGAGAGAGGATGAGAGAAATAGGAGGAAGAGATAAAAAGAGATAGGGGGCAGGGAGGAAGAGAGGGAAGGAGGAAGGGGAGAGAGGGAGGGAGGGGGATGGACAGGGGGGAGAGAACGAAGGGGAGAGGGGGAGATGGGAGAGGGAGGGTGGGAGGGAGAGAGAAAGGGAGGAAGGGAAAGGGAGAGAGAGGGAGGGAGGGAGAGAGAGGGAGGGAGAGAGGGGGAGGGAGGGAGAGAGAGGGTGGGCAGAGAGGGAGGGAGAGAGAGATAAAGAGTGAGGGGGGCAGAGAGGGAGAGAGGGAATGAGGGAGGGAGGAAGAGGGAGAGAGGTGAAGAGGGAGAGAGGATGAGAGAAATGGGAGGAAGAGATAAAGAGAGAGGGGGCAGGGAGGGAGAGAGGGAAGGAGGAAGGGGAGAGAGGGAGGGAGGAGGATGGACAGGGGGAGAGAACGAAGGGGAGAGGGGAGATTGGAGAGGGAGGGTGGGAGGGAGAGAGATGGGAGAGAGAGCGAGGGAGAGGGAGGGAGAGAGGGGAAGGGAGAGAAGGGGTAGGGAGAAAACAGAAGGTAAATAGAAAACCTTATTTTAAACCCGGGCAAAGCCGGGTACTTGCAACTAGTTTAATATATTTGTCATCATACCAAAGGTACCATTGGGTAGTCAAAACCTACCGATGCCATATTGATTTAAACTAATCCACACAAAAAGATAACATAAATGTACCATCAATGTGTGGGTGCCGCGATAAAATCGTTTTGATGCAATATACAAAGCATACAACAATTTCTCTATGTCCACAATTTCATTCTCACCATAGATTCCCCCGCGTACCGCCAAGTCTGTCTCTGGTACGGTGCAGTATATTGTCCTGTTCTAGGCATTATATACACTTGACATTCGTTGTCTTAGATCGATTTTTTTTTAAAATACCAGTGCAGTAAGTGGCGGGTTTTCACCGGCACTGTGATCTCGATGAACTTTCGAATAAAGGTGACAAATTGTCAGGTATTAATTATCGATACGTCATCATTAACCTTTTGTCTGCCAGTTTAAACCGGTTAGGCTCAGATTGACTCTGGGATTTTAATCGGTGCACTTCAAACTCTTTGTTTATAGTCAGAGACGTCCACACAATCTGAGAGATTTGATGAGTGTATATTGAAGCCCCCCCCCTCAAGACAGTTATGAATAAAAATTATCAATCAGCATGGGTCTTCAATACTCGAAACAGGGCCGCAGTGGGGAATTTTGCGGCCCCTGAACAACCCTAAAAAAATCGGCATCTCAACCAAAAAAAAAAATTTTAGCAAAAAATACATAAAAAATTCTAAATCGAAGGGCTCCTGAAATGTAATCCAATTGTCCCGTGGCTGCCTGCGGTCCTGTTCAAGGGTGGGGGGTGCGTCGTTCACGCGTCTGAAAGGGCCCATGTGTGATGAGGCCATCGTTACAACAAAAAGGCCTATATTTACGATGCCTCATGTGTTAAAATCTATCTAACGCACAACATAAAATCAGGGGTAAGGAGAGAGAGTTATATACATTTGATCGGAGATTCTCACAATCTAGACGAGTGGTTCGCAAACTGAGGTCTTTTCTTGGATTTTTGCGGCCATTCGAAGAAAATGGAAATAAATAACTTCTTTAAAATATCTTTTTTTTTTTTTGAAAGCTTAACAGAAAAAAAAATTTGCTAAAGAAATGTTTTTTTTTTTTAAAAAAATTACTTTGAGAGTATAAACAAGCAATTAAGCCTGATCCATTCTGGACACAGGACGTGTTAGCGCATTTTCATGTTATGTATCAGTACGTTTGTTAGCTTTCAGTAAATATTTTTAAATTTTGGAAATGTTAATAAATTCAATTGTGTAATGCATATATCTGTAAAAAAAATATTAAAAAGACGGTTCTTTATATTTGAAAAAAAAATATTTTCTCTTAAATCTAACTACAAGTGGTTTGTGGTTAATGAAATAGGACTCATAATTGAAAACATTCGAAATTGTAGTCATTTAATCGTCCGAAAACTCCGTCAATTGTTGCATAGCTCTGATACTTTCAATTAAACTCAGAACACAAGCTTACTATTTCATTTGATGAGTTTCTTAATAAATCTTGGGGAAACTACGTGCTGCAGTATTTCGCACCAAATGAATGGGTTATTGAACGTACAAGGTGTATATATAATATATAAGCCCCTTAGGAGCCCTGAAGCCCGGCCCTCAGAGGTCCTATCGCGAAATGAACTTTTGATGTACACATGGCAGGCCAAGACCTACAAAATGATATATACATCATGGGTCTAGGAATTATGGTTGTTGAGATCTAGGGTGATGACAGACAGACAGACAGACAGACAGACAGACAGACGAAACGGGGACAATAGAGCATTTTTTTTTCGAAAATGCTCTAAAAAGAAGGAACTGCTGAAGAAAATAAATCGATTTGTGAATATTATGTGATCCTTCACCTGTCAGGTGTTAATTTGTAACAATGCAGTGACCCGTAGAAGATGGAAGTTCAATTTTGAAACATGAAGATCAGACCGTGCGTAGCTCTTAAATTATGACCCACTTGAGCCCACCTCCACCACCCAGCGCGCACAGTGTCGCGTTAGTGCACTTCCGGTCTGCAGGTATACATTCGTGACGCATTGTGATCAACCACGTCATTGTCATACATTTAGGCCAGGTTTATCTACGGACTATATTTGTGGCACTGTGTGTGTGTAGGTATATGTGTATGTGAGTGTGTGCGTGTGTGTTTAATGACTTTGTGTGTGTGTGTGTGTGAGCATGCATAGATAAAAACATGCATGGATCTGACCATATCTAGAAATAATCTTAAATCTTTATTGTTGCGGTACTCTTACTCTGTGATCCACAACCTAACAAAAATTCCCCCCCCCCCTCCTCAGTTGTTCTTAAATTCCTGTTTGGGGTGGTGGTTGGTGCGGGGGATGTCATCGCATGGACCATCAAAATTCGAACGAATCAAATAATTGAACATCTTAGAAACCGAATGTACTAAAATGCCTTGGTGCTTGAAAACTCATTTCGAACATACGACATGCTATTTCTGTGTTTTAGATTTTTTAGTACATTCTCTTTGCGGTCTTGCCTCCTTTATGGTATTTATAACATTTTATAGCATTTTTATAGCATTTTTATAGTATTTTTATAACATATTTATAGTATTTTTATAACATTTTTATAGTATTTGTTATAACATTTTTATAACATTTTTAAAATCTTTTTTTTTTAACTAGTATCCGGTATTATTTTAGCAGCTATTACCGAAACTAAGTTAAAGCATTTTTTTTTTGTTATTTTATTTTTTAAATATACAAAGTATTAAGAAACATGTAAATACCATTGAAAAAATACACTGTGTCCTGGATGGCGGCAAAACAAATGTAAAATATGAAATTTTTAGTGGCGATTTCAAACGGATATTTTTTATTAGAAATAATGTATAAAAGGGGGAAAATGTTGACTCACAAGATTGAATGCACTATCACGGCACTGTTACGGCACTATCACGGTTCTATCACGGCATTATCACGGCACTATCACGGCACTATCACGGCACTATCACAACACTATCACGGCACTATCACAACACTATCACGGCACTATCACGGCACTATCACGGCACAATCACAGCACTATCACGGCACTGTTACGGCACTATCACGGCTCTATCACGGCATTATCACGGCACTATCACGGCACTGTCACGGCACAATCACGGCACTATCATGGCACTATTACGGCACTATCACGGCATTATCACGGCACTATCACGGCACTATCACGGCACAATCACAGCACTGTCACGACACTGTTTTTCAAAATGTCGCCCCTCTCCGGCAGCAAAAAAAAAAAAGGAACCCGGGGCGGACCCGGCTTCGTCCCCACCCCATCCTCCCCTCCCCGCCCCGCCCCCCCCCCACATATTTACGACAATGGATAAGAGTGAAAATGTTTTTAAATCTGAATGATCTGGAATTCGAATAATTTCATATGGATTAAGCTCGTAGCATGAGGTATCACAACACTAAGCACCTAAAACCGTAAAAAAAAACGTGTCGTCCGGATCAGATGGCGCCCCACCCCCCAACCCACCCACCCAACTCTCATATTTACGCCACTTCAGGGGATGAGAAGTAAAATATAAGTATATTTTAATATTTTATAAAAAAAAAAAAAACAAACAAAAACAAAAGCAAAAAAAAACAAGAGGCGGTGTATAAATAAAAGATTAAAGACCACAGTTTTAATCCTACATACTTTAATATAAATGGCCACTCTTTGATCTGTCTGGCATCGCGTCATGTGACTTCCTGTTTGAGTTTAAGCACTGTCACACACACACACACACGCACGCGCGAACTCACACACACACACACAAACTGTCTTATTGTTACGCAGTGTCCTCACGTCAGTCTGGAGGTGCGACCCACGTTCTACGCAGAGGGAAGGGTGGGGGGGGGGGAGGAGGGTCATAGGCGAAATCGTTAAAATTATTTGCAGAGGCCTGCCCCTCCCCCCTACCCCAACCCTTCTGGATATTTCCTTGATGGGTTGACCAGGACAACCTGATGTCCCATCACTCACCAACTCTCCCCCACTTTCCATTAAAAAAAAAATGAAACTTTTTTTTTTTTTGTTAAATTTAAATTAAACTTACTTAATGTGTAAAGAAGACTTTGTATTTTTAACTATTCAATTTCTCATTGTACGCATTTGAGTTGCAGCTCTATCTGTAGGTCATGGGGTCACTCAGTCGCCATTAACCCTTGTTATATAATACACTTCACCTGTCTTGCATTGTGTATTCATAGCCACTGCCCAGTAGGCTAACCTGACGGTGTTAAAAAGTTACCACAGAAACCTCCCCGTAGCAATATATATATATATATATATATATATAGGAGCAATGGATAATCCTTCTATCCTCTAAGTAAAAGTAAAGTTCCCTTAACCCTAAGTGTAGAATTCATCTGTTTCAGTAACCTCGGCATATGAAGGGATTGTGTGGTTAGCACACCGCCCAGTCGTCTTTAGTCCCCCAACTTAGAGTCAGGTACCCATTTAAAGCTAGGTGGACTTGGGGGAACTATCACCAGGACCTGAAAAAATCGGTAGGCTAGGTTATTATTGGTTTCGGGCAGATCCGATTTTTTCATGTTTGTATTTTAAACTGAAATACTGTTGTATTAATTCTCTACTTTCGATTTAACGCAGAACCCAAATCGCTATTATCTCTATACTTATAAGACGCATTTGTTGTCTGTCTGTCTGTTCCCAGAAAGAGAGAGGGAGAGAGAGAGAGATAAAGAGACAGAGGGGGGCAGGTGGGGAGAGAGAGGAAAGGAGGGTAGGAGGGAGGGAGGGAGGGGGAGAGAGAGATGGGAGAGGGAGGGAGAGAGGGAGAGGGAGGGAGAGAGAAAGGGAGGGAAGGAAAGAGAAAGGAACGGAGGGAGAGAGGGGGTAGAGGATGGGAGAAATGTGAGGAAGAGATAAAGAAAGAGAGGGGGCAGGGAGGGAGAGGGAGGGAGGAAGAAAGGGAGGGAGGGAAAGGGAGAGAAAGAGAGGGGGTAAAGAGGGAGAGGGAGGGGAAGGGAGGGGGAGAGGGGGGAGGGAGAAAATAAAAGGTAAACAGAAAACCTTATTTTAAACCCGGGCAAAGCCGGGTACTTGCAACTAGTTTTATTATAATTGTTATTCCAAGACAGCTGTCAGCGCGAGACTCATCTGTTCCTTTTTAATACTCCGACATTTAGTTTTCAATTTTCAAAGAGTGTCATAGCTTTCATGCATTTAGCTTTGCATGACCTTCACAAAGCTTATTTTGTTTCCCCCTCATTAATACAAGAGTGCAGATGGCCTTCCTGTAACGACCAAACGATGATGATGGTTTGCAATGATAGACATTCACCTTGACTCCGCGGCTGTTTCTTCCTTTCTGTATTTAAATCACAAATTGATTTGAACTGATCCACTTCCACCAACATTTCTCCTGTTACCCTCCGTATATCACACGACAGCAAATCTCAGATTGATTTGGGTCGGCCAGGTCCGACTCTTCTCCCACACAAACACACAGACTCCCAGGAGAGTAGGAGTGTGAATTGCGGACACCTGCGTTATTTAAATCCAAAAAAAAAACAAACAGAAATCAGTATTTATGGCCCAAACGTTTGCCAGTAGAGAATTTTCTATGAAGTTTTTTTTTTTCGTTTCACTTAGCGGCCTAGAATGTTTAGAACAAAAAGTATCGATCTTATTGAATGTTTCAAGTCGATCTTAATGCTTCTCCATACATCTTTATCAAAAAAATGTAGCATTCGATTATATTTCAATCAAGTCTAAGGTCATTAAAATGAAGCGAATTCGTTAGTGTAAAAATATAAGGGGAAAATAGTGAAGAGACAACTTTTTTCAAAATATGCTTTTATTAAAAAGGACTAAAA
This sequence comes from Bulinus truncatus, assembly GCA_021962125.1. NCBI lineage: Eukaryota > Metazoa > Mollusca > Gastropoda > Planorbidae > Bulinus > Bulinus truncatus. The sequence continues at coordinate 3,644,989 of JAGDYQ010000023.1, read as the reverse complement.
AGAAAAAAAAATGTCCTTCTCTTAGAGAGATATTAATTTTAATGGTTAAAAATGCGCAGGCACCTGAATCGATTATACATTTATTTATCAATTTGTTAGTGAATGTAGTTTATTAACATATTCCTACAAGCATACTTTTTTTCTGTTAATTTAGTAATGGATCGAGTTGAAAGACCTAGACGGTCAAGGATAGTGTGACCATGTCATATTGTTATGTCCTAAATCGAAAGAGATAGAAAGTGACGAGCAGGTTGATGTACATGTCTTCTATAATAAAGATTTCCAACATACAGGTAGTAATACAGGTTTTATACGCTTTAATTATATCTAAACTCAAATATATTCCCACTTTGCGGAAATTCAAGTTTAGAATTAGGACGTAAGCCATGTCTGTCTGCAACCTTGGCCAAGTACAAAAGTAAGTGTTGCCAATGAACGTAGAGAATAGAACTTTGTGGCTGCTACAGTAATATTAACTGCTGTGCTCTATATTTGGTCTAAATTTCATTTACTTGCAAGTTTTCTCTCTTATAATTCTTTATGTTGTATGTTCTTATGTTGTATGTTTTTATGTTGTATGTTCTTATGTTGTATGTTTTTATGTTGTATGTTTTTAATGTGCAGTGTTTTTTGTTTTATGTTTTTATGTTCTTTGCTTTTATGTTGTATTAGCATGTTTTAATGTTCTATGTTTTTATGTTCTATGCTGTTATGCTCCATTATATGTATGTGCCAGGTGTTAACGAAAGATGTAAGATGTATTTGTTGAACAGCGTGATCCCCGAGTGTTATATCACGCCACAAAACTCAAATCGACACTTGTGATGTTTGTTTATTTTACGTGTCTCTATCTTTTACCTCTGCGCCCGGGGACTCAACCGACCTAAATCCGCCTTTCTTTGTTAAAATTTATGGACACATCCCCATTTGTACATATATTTCAAGTCAAAGAATCCAGGGAGTTAACTCGATGAATAATTTAAAAAAGGTAGTTTTATACTAATTGTTTCCCTTGACAATTTCTCCCACATGCAACACTTTACACAACACGAGATTCTTGACATCTCATTTAATGTACAAGTCAAACAACAACATAACCATGTCCGGTTGTATATTACAAATGGTCCTCTTATAATAAATTATCCACGTATAACGAATCATACACTTATAACAAAGCATTAAAGTGAATGAATTTTTTACGCATAGCGGATCAATCGCATAAAACAAATTTTGCTCAATTATGTTTTCATTATTTAAAAACATGAATAAGTCATCATTTCTGTTTATAATACAGATGACTTAAATCACGACTTTTCGTGTCATCATTTCTGTTTATAATACAGATGACTTAAATCATGACTTTTTGTGTCATAATGTCTGCTCGAAATATTTTTTTTTTTTTTTTGAAAAAAAGTCGAATTTCATTTTTTTCTGCGGGTTTCTACATCTATCATGGACAAACCATGACCACATATTGTTTCCTGGATACCACTGGACTGAGTGATCATTGGTCATCTTCTCACATAGTTTGCATTTCCAGCTCTCTTGGTAGTGCTTGTACTTGCTTTGTGTTCTGAGTATTTTCAAGTATCGATATTTATCCTGCGCCAGTTCCTTCAAGTGATGGGCCAAATCTTCCGGGGAGTCGAAATCGGAGGCGTCGATGAAGGTATCGGGCGGGAAATATCTTTTGTATTCGATCCCACCCAGCACCACAGGGACGACCTTGGCGACGGGAAACAGTTTGAAGAATTTCTCAGTGACGTAATCTTCACAGATGGAGTTTTCGAAGGCCAAGTAAAAGAAATATCTGCTGGTCAGGAGCGGGAGACAGATGGATTTGTCATCACGGTGGCGGTTCAAATCCGACGAGCAGTTATAGGTACCGCACGTACCGAAGATGTGGACGTCGATGACTTTCTGCATGCTCGTGACGTAGACCTCCCGGAGGCTACTCGTGTGGCAGTGGCTGACGAACCAGGCGGCGAGGGCCGTCTTAGTCGTATAGATGGCGTCGTAGTCTACGTCAGAGGGGCGGGAAATGACCTTCAGCTGGCCGTACAGCAAGGGGATGTCGGAGTCTAAATTGTAGGTCATGCTCCAGTTAAACTGACCTTGTTAAACAGACGACAAAAAAAAATTAATTCCTTAAGATCAATTCAAGAGAAAGTTTGTGACGTAATATACACAGAGTCAAACAAGGGACAGATACAATTATAATGGCATATATAACTAAAAAATGCCGGACAGTAATAACAAATACTGCAAGCCTGTAACTGAATGGCAAAAATAAATAAAAACATGGAGTCATAACAATTTTCTTTATTTCAATCAATCAGTTTGAGTAACAAAAAAATATATCGGAATAAACTGGTTACATTTACTTGAAGTGAATATCAATTTAAATATAAAAATGATGTGTATAAATTTTAAACAAACGTAATATCATATATAATAATACTCATTTCCAGTGTGCGTTTAATCGAAAGTAAAGAATTAATACAACAGTATTCCAGTTTAAAATACAACCATGAAAAAATCGGATCTGCCCGAAACCAACAAATAACCATAGCCTACTGATCAAGCTAAGGGGATATAACTCTATGCAAAGGTTTTGGCAGGGTACAGCTAGTATATATATATTATTAAGAGCTAGAGTAGATTTAGAGACAGAGACAATCCCCTTCGACGTTTTAAGATAAGAAGATATATAAGAAGTAGGATTAATACGAATAATGGTAGACAAGGTGACAGACGACTTAGGACAAGGTGGGGGGAGAAACTATTAGAATAGTAGACAGCAAAGGTTTGAAGATCGGGAGGCGACGTTGGACAGGCTAGTGGGGCTAACAGGTGACGCTCCTTAGAAAGATTAGATAGTAAGGACAATACTGAAGGAGACTGTGACGTATTTAGGGTAATTGATGCGCGGACGTCAGGGGTATAAATACGAATGGATTCGGACATTAGTTAGTTCTTAGTGAGAAGAGTTTTTAGTGACGGGAGTTAAGAGGGCGACGAGAATAGTTACGAGAATGTGTCATAACTTTAAACTGTCATGATCGTTGTTTTCCACCATTCACTCATAAATTAGACGATGCATGAGTGATCCATGGTCAACATTTAGTATACTTTTTTACAACACAAATAATAATAAAGAATAATAACGTAGCATTATCTACCAAAAATTACTATACCTCTCGAGCAACTCTAACATCTAATCTATCACGAAGTACTATATCTCTTCAGCAACTCTAAGATCTAATCTACTACAAAGTACTATATCTCTTCAGCAACTCTAAGATCTAATCTACCCCGAAGTACTACATCTCTTCAGCAACAATACACCTTCCGCGTTAGCCATCATGGTCCACTCTTGTCATCTGACCACAACAACCAATCACTTTATCTTTCTCCTGTTGACCTTTCACCCACTCATTCTTCACGACCACACCCACCACGTGAAAAGTTCAACAAATACAAAACATATCTACGACAGAATAGTTAAAAGATCTTTAGTTAGTCAGAGTTGAGGCAGAGTGAATTATTGTGGACAACAGAATTGTTTCATTTATAGACTTGTTGCATCATTATGTATATGTATGTAAATAAATAGTTGTGCTAACAACGCATCGCGTTCGATTGGTTATTGAGCTGTGTCAGACGAGTGAGCAACCAAAGTGAAAGAGGCAGACATTCAGCTAACCATGGGCGTCGCTAGGAATTTTTCCAGGGGGGGGGCAAAAATTGTCCGGGGGGGGGGGCAAATAACAACTTTATGACATTTTTTTTAAATGTAAGGGGGGGGGGAGCAAATGCCCCCTCTTATATGACATTTTTTCAAAATGTAGGGGGGAGCAAATGCCCCCCTCTTATATGACATTTTTTCAAAATGTAGGGGGGGGCAAATGCCCCCCCTTGCCCCCCATGAATACGCCCATGCAGCTAACATGACATTTCAACGTTTAAAATTAAAAGAGAACTCGTAACATAAACCAAACAAAGCCCTTAAAACACCAGTAATGAAATTATCTTTACGCTTCTACAATACTTTAAAAAATAAAACACACGCACCCACACATCTTACCTTGAAACTGACTCGTGTTCAGAATGAAAGATGTCGGGGCCCTGCTTGGGGGCTCAACGGAGAACATGACCCACCTCTGGTTGTCTGGTCTGCGAAACTTGGGCAATGTTATGTTTCTCACCAGACTGACGGGGAAAGGGGAGGGGGGGGGGTGAAGTATCAATATGAGCAGAAAATTAAAAATAACTGAAGAAAATCAAAATGGTAACAATAATACACACAGTAACAACACAACTACACAAAAAACACTTAAACACAATAACACACATAAACACAATAACACGTCTTATATGATTTTGTTAAAAGTGCGTTTAAATACCATTTCGATAAACTGGAGACTATCTAAATCTATCTTTTTTTTTATAGTGTAGAGGGAGGGGGGGATATCAAGGGAAACGACTCGAATAAAACCATTTTTAGCAAGTTTTCTCCCTTTGATGTTTTCAGTGTTTTTCATTGAACCTGTTGCCAACTTCAACATTGTCTTCCTATAGTAATTTTATCAGTGAGGGACGCAAATAACTATACTTCAATAAAAATAAATGCATGATACGCTAATCTCGAGCTCCATGGCGCAACATAGGAAAATAATAATAATGGCGGCCACCATGAAATTATGTGACGTTTCTTTTGACAACTTTAAATTTGAGACTCGACCCAGGGGGAAATAAGAGATATCTTAGAATGATGGATATGATTCTAACATCCCCCTTCCTCGCTTGATTGGATTTATACCCCCCTCCCCCCAAAACACATATACATACACATGCATACCACACATTTCCCCATGTACACAGTACGGTCTGAGAGCCATTGTGGCATAAGCAGGTTTTTCTCAACGTGGATCAGTTTGCGAGTATCATACGAGGTTAAAGAGTTTATTTATGGTATTCAACTAAGTGACAGTTTCTTGGACGCAGTGGACCTAAACGTCTTTCACAAAGGCCTGTTTTTTTTTTTAGAGCATTTTCAGGTGAAAGAATGAATTTAATTGTAAACAAACTAAGGCTTTTTGACTATCGTAATTTATTTCTATTAAAAAAAAGACCTCATTAAGTTAAAAAGGCTGTGAATCAAAGTTCAATGGACTGTTTGAACGCAACGTCTCAACACTTAAACGACATTTAAAAATATAATTTTTCTAAAGTAAACAACACTTTTTACAAATAAACTTACTACGGCATTGCAAAAACGATGACGTCTGCTCCTTGCCAGTCACTCACGGGTAAACACCTGGAGTACCCACACCCTTTGAAAGAGATGCGCATGGGCTCCAGGCAATCACGTGACGAAGAGTTGAGGCACGTCCTCACCACTGCGACTGTGCGCGACCTGACCCTGAGGTCTTCATGACCCGTAGAGATGAATCGCTGTCTACGACCTGACCACTCACGGCTTTGGTCATCACGATGGTCAGCCTTTGCCTTGATGGCTGAGTTGGTTTTGTTGAGAAGCACAAATGGCGAGCTGAAGTTGTGTAGTGAAAGCTGAACGGAGTTATCATTCTGTGTGACGATTATCTCCCTTGGCTTCGTTATTTCCCTTTGCGATAGATCATGAGAAACTAGGGGAGGGAAATATTTATAATCGATTACTAGTACATGTAATTTAAAATGTTACCAGTTCTTTATAATTAACAATTTCTGTAAAAATATAACTAGTTTTTCTTTTAATTTTTATTTTACTATTTCTATAAAAAGATACCAGTACTTTATAATATTACTAGTACTTAAAAATAATAACTACTTAAAGCATATCAATTTTACCTTGACATATGCTAGTTCTTTCAAAGTAAATTTTGATTACGGTGTTCCGATTTAGCAGCAAATGGGATAGTGAAAAAAAAAACACGACTAGAAGCTCTTAGTTTTAGGGCCCTGCCGCTCTACATAATGAACTTAAAAAATGACTGGAGAGCTCGGAGTGGTATGAAGGCCAACAGCTATCACTGATTGTCGAAGGCCCGACAGTAAGGCCGCGTCAAGAGATTCAAAGGAGCGAAGCGAACTAGGTCAACTTGGGGCGAGACGAACTAGGTCAACTTGGAGCGAGACGAGCTAGGTCACTGTGGCCGGCAAATTTCTGTTTTAGATCTCCTCCCCGTCACTGTGGCCGGCAAACTTCTGTTGTATACGTCACTGTGGCCGGCAAACTTCTGTTGTATACGTCACTGTGGCCGGCAAACTTCTGTTGTATACGTCACTGTGGCCGGCAAACTTCTGTTGTATACGTCACAGTCACCGGCAAACTTCTGTTCTAGATCTCCTCGACGGAACACGTTCAGCTGCCTGAATGAATAAATATAAACAAATAAAATAATCTTCAAACTGCATCTTACCTTGATACATCTCTCTGTATGAACTGTTCCGTATTAATTTAACCGTCACTCCGTCATTACTGTTATAGTACAACCAGTAATAATAAGCTATTAAAAACTCTGAAAATATCAGAATAAGAAATAATTGAGAACGTTTGTTCACCATACTACTGTATATACACTTCAAACATTCCATATTATGTTGCTGCGTTATACCGTGGTTTAGAACAAACAATGCAAGAGTTAAGTTTACCCTTACTGAAATATCTATAATTTTTTTTATGGTTATTTAACAAATAGTATCACCGTAAAACCTTCGTAGTGACGAGATACATTGTGAAAGTTATGTCCCCCCTTTGTACATACTTTCGATTTTTTGTTTGAAGTATAAAATTTTAGATTGTAAAGATTCTCGAATTAGGTTACAAAGTTTTGTAACTATATCATTAAGTGAAAAAAAACTAATAATTCTTTCCTTACAAGCAAATGTTTATGTCTACTTTTCTAACTGGTACTAGATAAGTTATTTCTTAGAAGGGGTAGGGATTAGAGATGTTTGCTTATAAGGTATTTATTTAAATAACGTTATTCAAAAATTAACGTTTTCATCGTAATTACTGAGCGCCGACTGATATAGTTAGACACACTGCTTTTGGTTTCCTGAACATATTACATATCATCTGTGGTATCTTACACGGATTAGACATCATCTGTGGTATCTTACACGGATTAGACATCATCTGTGGTCTCCTGACACACCTTAACCTATAAATGAAGCTGTAATGGGAATGTGTCCTTATAGATTTGATTGAAAACAATGCAACATTAAAGCAAAAAAAAAAAACTGACTGAATCTAAAAACATACAACCTGATGCCAGTAATATCATTCGAGTACTTCAACACACACTTAAATATATCTCGTCATCAGTAAGAAAAGTAACTGGCATCCAACATCCATTAGTAAAATAACGAATCGGACAGAAGTACTGAAGACGAGTGTGTCAGTCTGGTGTTTGTGTATATTATTTTTTTTTTTACTTAATTTGTGTCAGAATGCTATTCGTCCCCAACCACCCTGCCCACTCTGTATGTTGTTTCACCAATTACGTTCATAGGTGGGGGTCCCGAATAACAAAAGTGTGAGAACCACTGATCTAGGGAGGTTCATATGCGGGCCCGTAGCGTGCGGGGGGGGGCGACCCCTCTTGATTTTTGTCTGGCCCCCCAGCAACTTCTTTACTTATTAACATTTATTTCCTGCCCTCCCCCTGCTATTGGCCTGGCCCCTGTTGTAGAATGCCTGGCCCCTGCTGTAGAATTTTCACCTTTCGGGGCTGTTCATATGTAATGTATGATAAACTTCATTGAATTATGTACTAGTCTGCGAGTATCCATGATGTGATATGCAAAAATCAAAACATCATCAACATATTAATGCACATTTTCTGTCTTTTATTCACACATTCGTATACAGGTTTTGTCGACTGCATTTCCTGAGACCCCCACCCATTCTTACCTTCACCCCGTCCCCTGTTAACAGTCTTAGAAACTGACACACATACACACACACATACACACACACTGATTGTGCCACATAGTATTCAACCATGAGTTCTCTCCCTGTTGCTGCTTGTTTTTTTTTAATGTTGAATATTTTAGAACAGCATTTTTTTTAAAAACACACTCCCCTTATCGTAAAATACATTTCTAAATGGTGCGTGTCAGAAGTCCCTATAAGGATGAGATGAAATCTCTTAGATTCTATAAACCATAAATGGGACAGGCTTTTATGGCGCCCGTCTTTCATCCCCACCGTAGCCGATAGTGCAATGACAATGGAGGCGCCAAAGGGGACTTTTAGTCATGATATGAAATATCCATTGGACCTCACAGGAGATCGAACTAGGGACCCTCAGGTTGACAGTCGAGTGCTTTACCACACGACCAACCGTTCCCCCTACAAAATAAATCGCCCACCTAAATGGGACAATTTTGAGGTTTTGTAGTGCCATTCTTTCACCCCCCCCCCCCACCACAGCCGGGAGTGCAATGGCCATGGAAGCACCAAGGAAGACATAGAGGGGACTTAAGGCAAGACCTGAAAAATTTCTTTGGTCCTCACCGTAGATCGAACCAGGTACCTTCAGGTCGACAGCCGAGCGCTTTACCACACGATCATCCGTCTAAATGGTAGAAGATACTTACATATAAACTGCCAGAGTTTTTAAAAGGTTAGTGGTGTTGATATTTATTTATTATTCATGGGTCCATGATACAGTCATATGTTTTGATAACTAGAATCTCCAGCGTTGATCTTTGTTTAGGTAAAATTAGTTGTCATCACAGGTCTAATGACCCCCCAGAGGTAGGTGACGATAGATGTAATTAAGCAGACAAAGGAATACTAGCCCATAGTGAGTTTTTAGCCGCACCAATCCCTAGGCTGGAATAAGATTCATTAATATGGATGAGTAGAAAGAGGTTAGGGAACCAATTAGAAGTTCTGGGCGTTTGGGGACGTGATAATTCACCATTACATAAAAGAGATGTAGCTGATATTTCGAGACCTACGAGAGACATCGACAGACGACGTTTGACAGACTGACGATAGAGACATCAGGACACCAGTTGTAGAGATAGTCAAAGGAGAAGTAGCGGAGAAATAATAGAGGCACAAGCTATCAAGTTATTGAGTTTTACAGTACACAGTCAAAGTCTATTTTATTGAAATATCTCTGTATAATCCTTTCGGGGCACAGGATACTATGTCAAAGTATTCCAGATAATTCCTTCGGGGAACCTGAATACTACGTGTTATATTGTGTACGAAGCATTTTTGTGAATACTGCTCAACAAGTTCACAGATTACATATGTTTTCTTATTATCTAATAAATATAATTGAATCGTGGAACTTTGCCTCATTGATTGGTGTGTTGTTTGAGAGTGCATTGAGACTGAACGCTACTTAAGATTATAAACCAGTTATGATATCGGCAGCTACATAAAACCAGTATAGTTAATTGAAGAGCAGTGAGGAAACACAGTGTTACCTTTGGAGAAGCATTACATCAACAAGTACATAACATTATAAACAAAATAGGTACAATTATTATTTTTTTTAAATTTAAAAATAGACGGACGGATGGCCGAGTGGTGTACATACTCGACTGTTGACCTGAGAGTCCAGGTGTAGATACTCGACTGTCCACCTGAGAGTCAGTATATACTTACTTCCACTTGAGAGTTCAGGTGTACACACTGACTGTTGACCTGAGAGTCAGGTATAGATACTGACTGTCCACCTGAGAGTTCAGGTATAGCTACTCGACTGTTGACCTGAGAGTCCAGGTGTAGATACTCGACTGTCCACCTGAGAGTCCAGGTATAGAACTGACTGTCCACCTAAGAGTCCAGGTAAAATTTGTTGCTAAATCTTCCCATCCAGCTTAAAATGGGTACCTGACTTACGTTGGGAAGTAAAGGCGGCTGGGCGTTGTGCTAACCACACAACCCCTTCATATGCCAAAGTTACAGAAACAGATGAATTCTACACTTCATCTGCCCCAATGAACCGTACAGGGCTAAAGGAATTTAACTATTTTTTTTTATTTGAGTGGCTGTGCAGAGCATAGCTAGGGAACCACTGGTTTTAAAAATATTTCGATTAACTAGGCTGTTCACCACCATAATTTTCCTCATGTCATATTTACAGGTACACTTCCTCAACCATATTTCTAAATACTCTGCCGCTATTTCTCACGTAATACTTCTAAATTCTGTGTCTCTTTCACTAATAGAATACCCTTTACAAATCACCAACTGAACCAGTTTAACGAAATTTCCAAGTATAATGCCCTTGCCATTAAATATTTCTCAAAGCGGTCTCATGCTTCCACCACCCCCACATTCTCCACACCTCTAACAGATATTTTTTTTAAATTGACTTAGATTTAAAATTTTGATATAGGAGCCAGGAAATAAGCTGCATAGTTTAACACATGACTGACTTCAGAATATTGCTGTAGTTCAGCCAGAATGTAGGACTTCGTGCCAAGGACTAGAACCGGAACAAAATTAGAGGACAAATCATTTTTAAACTGTTTCTAATATCAGGAAAATCTGAGTTACCCAGGATACATATACACAGTAAAGTGTCTGATATTTTCAGTAATGTAAGTTTTGTCGATAATTATTGGATCGTTTTATTGTATAAGTAAATCTTGATGAAGTTTTTTTTCGTTGTTTTTTTTTTTCAATTAATATTGTGCACGTGAAATCTTGTTCATTAAAAGTTATACTCTTAGTGGATACTTTTGAAAAATATTTTCCCAGGTATTATGATAATACTAGCTGTGCCCAGCAAAACCTTTGCATAGAGTTATATTCCCTTATGCTTGATCGGTAGGCTAGGTTATTTTTTTTGGTTTCGGACGAACATTTTTCACATGATTTTTTTATTACTATTGTTTACGTTTGATGATTTTAAAATGGAATACTGTTGTGTTAATTCTTTACTTTCGATTTAACGCAGAACCCAGACCGCTATTATTTATATAGATATTTACATTATACGTGTGTGAATTATAACAACAAACTCGCACCGTTACAAAGAGAGGAAAACTAGAATAATGTAATGATGCAAGACATTTATTTGATTTAAAAAAAAAAAAATATTATAAGAACAAAATCAACTGAAATGTTCTTTGAAAGACAATGTTTTGTGGCACTTGACAGTCAATTTGTCGGACGGCTATTGAAATGTATTTCGTGGCTCTTTCTGTGAGGTAAATAATAATCATAGTTGCTGATTGACTTTTCATCAAACACAGATGTTATCAGAGCTGTTGTCGACTTCATGCATGACTTTCTCTGGGCTACATGCAGGGGGCATGAAGGGGGGAAGGGGAAATGTGCACCCCCCCCCCATATATAAAAAAAATTTCAAAAAGGTGTTAATTGCCCCGGAAAAATTTTTCCCCCCCCCCCCATGGAAAAATTCCTAGGGAACCCCTTTGGCTACATGCTCACCCATTGACAAAGTGTGGCAGTATTTTATGTATACATTGCCACGAAAGACAGATTGAACTATATTGTTCATATAGATGGTGAAGTTTGACTGCTCCAACGGTTCGAATCTCGGCAACTTCACCTTACTAAATCCACCGTGGCGCCTCCGAGTCTATTGCATCATCGAATGCAATGTAGTTATAGATAAGAAACATAAGAGAATGAATTACGTAAGTGTAAATAATAGTGATTACTGAATGGACATAGAATCAAGATGTAACTAGTTATCCTTTATAAATTAAGCGCTTATTTGTACGGTCTGGTAATAATAGACTAAATTGAAACAGAGAGATGTTTTTAGTTGATTGTTCATTTATTATTATTTTTTGTTTTTATAAAGGGCTTTCATATTGTATGATAAATTTTATTTTTGTAATGATGGGTTATGAAAGATTAAGACGAATGTTCATATGATAGACGGCCTTATCCGTCCTTTGTATTACTATAAATGATAGACAGCCTTATCCGTTCCTTGAACAAGTTATAAATATAACAATATCCGGTCCTTGAAAGATTTTTAAAATGATAGACAGCCTTATCCGGGCCTTGAACCAATTTCATAGACAGACGGCCTTATCCGGGCCTTGAACCAATTTCATAGATAGACAGCCTTATCCGGGCCTTGAACCAATTTCATAGATAGACGGCCTTATCCGGGCCTTGAACTAATTTCTATATGATAGACGGCCTTATCTGGGCCTTGAACAGATTTTAAATGATAGACGCCTTATCTGGGCCTTGAACCAATTTCAGAGATAGACGGCCTTATTTTGGGCCTTGAACCAATTTCATAGATAGGCGGCCGTATCTGGGCCTTGAACCAATTTCATAGATAGACGGCCTTATCTGGGCCTTGAACCAATTTCATATGATAGACGGCCTTATCTGGGCCTTGAACAGATTTCGAATAATGGTCTCCCTTGAGCAAATTATATATGAGTGCCCGAAAAACCGCCAAATGTCGGTTATATCTACATTTTGTTTCCTGTAGTACCCTACCGCTCCCTCCTTCTGGCCCGGTGTCAGTGGTGGCTTCCCCTGGTCGCCCCCTCCCCTCCTACACCCCCCCCAAATATGGCTTACACTGTTATGTCTGTGTTTTGTGTAGGGGGGAAATGACACCCACAGGAGTCTGAAACCCACAACTTGCCAACAATTAAATATATTCATGTTTGTGTCTTTATTTCTCTTTCAAGCATGTCTCAAGTTGAGTTCAGTAACTGGCAGTACCCACCACCGCCATCATCAACGACACCAGCAGCATTCAACAACTCATCAAACACCACCAACAACATCATCATCACAGCCCAGCCTGGTACTGACCGGACAATTCACCCCGCCTCGAAACTGGACAAGTGACTTGTGTTCTTGTTCCGATGACCTGGGAATCTGTAAGTTATAACAATAGAAAAATGATGTTGCCAATTCGGTTAATGTTAAGGAGATAAAGTGGGACGGATGGCCCAGTGATGTAGATACTCGACTGTCGATCTGAGAGTCCTGAGTTCGATCCTCGGTGAGAACCATGGGAATTTTTCTAGGTGTTAGTTGGTGCAAAAGTCGTCCCACAAGTCCACCTAGATTTAAATGGGTACCTGACTTTTAGTCGGGGAAGTGAATGCGGCTGGGCGTTGTGCTAACCACACAATCCCTTCATATACCGAGGTTATAGTAACAGATGAATTCTCACACTTCATCTGCCCCGATGGTCCCTTTAGAGCTAAGGGAACTTTTTAGGGAGATAAAGCTAAGTAACAATAAAACAGAAAGGACATGTACAGAGGCCGATTAAACATATAAATAAAATATTGTTTACAAAATTGGCGGCTCCGCGGAGCCGCCATTTTCCGACTCCGGCTCCTAAAAATTTGACGGCTCCGGCACGGCTCCGGCTCCATATCACACGAGACAAAAATTTTTGTAATGCGCCACGCAAACATGCCGCTGATAAAAGTTGTGCAAATTTTTCCGCTTCACCCCCATAGTCAGGAACTTGAAAAATATACGCATGTCGGTTTTGCCTAACAAACCATTTCAGTGCATCCAGAATCATATCATTATTTTTGATTGTGGTTTCGCTAGTCGCCATTTCATAAATAATAAAAAGTTATTTCAATGATCAAATTAGCAAATAGTAAATGATACATTATTTAAAATATTTTAAAGACTTAAGTATATGGGGAGCCGCCAATTTTTTTCCGACTCCGGCTCCTAAAAATTTGACGGCTCCGGCACGGCTCCGGCTCCATATCACACGAGACAAAAATTTTTGTAATTGCGCCACGCAAACATGCCGATAAAAAAGTTGTGCAAATTTTTCCGCTTCACCCCCATAGTCAGGAACTTGAAAATATACGTATGTGGGTTTTACTAACAAACCATTTCAGTGCATCCAGAATCATATCATTATTTTCGACCGAGGTTTCGCTAGTCGCCATTTTAATAATAAAAAGTTATTTCAATGATCAAATTAGCAAATAGTAAAATGATACATTATTTAAAATATTTTAAAGACTTCAGTATTTACATTTATTATTTATAAATATGAAGTGACTATTCGGAACCGGGTACCAATAAACTCCGATTTTTATTCGTACCCCGTCCCAATAAAGTCTGATTGTTATTCGGACCCGTGGCAAATATGGTTTTAGCTTAGCTATACATAAATTTTATTATTGATTTCTGTTTATTTTTTTATAATGTTTTGAATTTTATGATTTAATTGTTATTTAGGCGTTTAGGGTTCCATTAAGCGGATTTTGTATTATTATTTTTCGGGTTCCGTATAATAAAGTTTAAATATAGCTAAGCCTAGTGCATATTTCCCACGGGTCCGAATAACAATTGGATTTTTATTGAGACCTGGGTCCGAATAGTCACAGCCTTATAAATTTATCTACTCCATTTCATATATTCTGTTTAAATAAAATAGTTAAATAAAAAAAGCGACCATTTTGTTTTTAGTCTATTACAAATTCGCGGTAAAATAATAATACGAAATGACGAGTTCTATTTGTGGTCGTAGTAAAAATTTATTTTAAATGATTGATACAATTATTCTATGAAATAAATCTGTTTTAACTTTATATATAAAAAAAAAACATGGCATTAAAAATTTCGGAGGGTACACAAGATTTAAAACGAATACAAAACGATTCTCCATTAAAGATTTCTTGTGGTGAGGTGCGTGCACGCAATGATTTAAATGCTGTTACTGTTGTGGGGTTGGTAAAAAAGACAACATTTCAAATTGTAGAAGGAAAACAATAAAACAAATTTAATATTCTAAAGCTAAAAATTCTGCTGTAAAAAAACATAGGGAGCGGAGAGGCGAGGAGCCGCAAGATTTTTTCGGCTTCGGTTCCAGCAAAAAGTAGCGGCTCCCGGCTCGGCTCTGGCTCCAAGCCTGAACATATATTATATATAAATATGAAGTGACTATTCGGAACCGAATTTACCAATAAACTCCGACTTTTTATTCGTACCCCGTCCAATAAAAGTCTGATTGTTATTCGGACCCGTGGCAAGTATGGTCTTGGCTTAGCTATGCATAAACTTTATTGATTTCTGTTTATTTTTTTATAATGTTTGAATTTTTATGATTTAATCGTTACTTAGTGTCTAGGGTTTCCATTAAGCGGACTCTGTATTATTTTTTTCGGGTTCCGTCTAATAAAGTTTAAATATAACTAAGCCTAGTGCATATTTCCACGGGTCCGAATAACAATTGGATTTTATTAAGACCCGGGTCCGAATAGTCACAGCCTTATAAATTTATCTACTCCATTTCATATATTCTGTTTAAATAAAATAGTTAAATAAAACGACCATTTTGTTTTTTAGTCATATTACAAATTCGCGGTCAAATAATAATACGAAATAACGAGTTTTATTTGTCGTCGTAGTAAAAATTTATTTTAAATGATTGATACAATTATTCTATGAAATAAATCTGTTTTAACTTTATATATAACAAAACAAAATGGCATTAAAAAATTTCGGAGGGTACACAAGATTTAAAACGAATACAAAACGATTCTCCATTAAAGATTTCTTGTGGTGATGTGCGTGCACGCTATGATTTAAATGCTGTTACTGTTGTGGCGTTCGTAAAAATAACAACATTTCAAATTATAGAAGGCAAACAATAAAACAAATTTAATATTCTAAAGCTAAAAAAAAAATTCTGCTGTAAAAAAAAAAAACATTGGGGAGCCGTGGGGCCGGGGCGCCGCAAGATTTTTTCGGCTTCGGTTCCAGCAAAAAGTAGCGGCTCCCGGCTCCTCGGCTCTGGCTCCGCAAGCCTGAATATATATATATATATATATATATATATATATATATATATATATATGTTGTTCAGTATGAAAAATCCTCACAGTTGAACCAAAAACAACACATGAGACATGAAATGCTGATTCCCCCGAGCCCCCAGTTCTCTACGTTTCTATTAATTTTTTTTTTTGTTTAAATTGTCAGGGTTTAAAAAAAAAACAAACTTTGCATTTGATATTTTTCGCTCAATATTTTGCATTTGAATTTAACTTTTACACGCTTTAAGGAATCAGTCCCGAAAAAAAAATATGAGTAGTGCCCCGTTAATGTTTTAGTTGTCAATATAAACATTCTCAATTTTGTTTTACGTATTTCAAGGGAAGTAACTTTCACATTCTCAATCTCATACATCTTTACTTAGGATGGAAGGGGAAAGGGAAGGGGAAAGGGGGCAGACTTCCCGCCATATTCCCACTTCCCCGTTTCCATAATTGCAACACGTCTGCTTTTTTTGTGCGGGGGGAGGTGGAGAGTGGAGGGGGGGGTGGTGGTTATACCCCCACCTCCCCAACCCACACTTCTACATTTTCTTGTGTCTCCATTTGTAAGCGCTAAGCTTGAATCCACCAACCGCCTTCCACCCCATTTTCTCCACCGGTTCCTTTTATTTTTATTTGACTTTATATTTGCCAAGATGCTATTAGGTTTGGAGACTTAATATTGAATTGATAGACACAATTAAAGAGAGTTCTCACATTATAACACATCGCAATGTTCCTTTACATTTCAAATAATAAACTTGCTAGATTTATGTCTATTATCATTACTCTTTATGTGGTGACATTTTTTTCGTTCTATACGTCTGCTAAACTCGAGGTATTTGCTGCTCTATACCCTTTCTTTACTCTAGATATTGTGACATTTGTTGTGCTATATTGTTGCTGTACTCTAGCTGTTCTCACATTTATGGTGCTAAATTGCTACCTTGATCGAGATAGTGTGACATCAAATGTACTATGTTTCGAGATAGTGTGACATCAAATGTACTATGTTTTAGATAGCGTGACATCAATATGTTACATTTCTAATATTACTCAATTATCCATATTTCTATATTACCCAATTATCTATATTTCTAAACTCATATTACTTTCTAAACTCCTATGTTTCGCGATAGTGTGACACCAAATATGCTATCTTTCGAGATAGTGTGACATCAAATGTACTATGTTTCGAGATAGTGTGACATCAAATGTACTATATTTCGAGATAGTGTGACATCAAATATGTTATGTTTCGAGATAGTGTGACATCAATTATGCTATATTTCTGTTGTATACTAGGTATCTTGTCCTGCTGTTGCCCGTGTTTTCAAGAATTCTTGATCGCTAAGGACATGGGGGAATCTTCCTGTAACGCCTGCTGCTACGTCTGCTCGCCGGCTTCACTTTTGGGTCTCAGAACATACATGAGAGCTAGAGAAAATATAAGGGTTAGTGCAGTTGTTTTAGCTTTTTTTTTATTTCGAACAGCCTAATATCGTAATACTTAAATATCTTTTAAAATACACTATCAAAGTTTTGATACATTACCTGAGAGTAAATTGCTAAACCTGCTAAACCCTCATTTGTTTGGTTTGACTTCAAAAACATTTGAATTCAAAAGAGATTTACAATAACTATGACCGCGTCTCTACGATAACTATGACGGTGTCTCTACAATGACTATACCATTTTCTACAATGATATGACTATGTATTAGCTACAAACTATGACCATGTCTCTACAATGACTATGACCATGTCTCTACAAGGACTATGACTATGTATGTAGCTACAATGGCTATGACCATGTCTCTACAAGGACTATGACCATGTCTCACAAGACTATGACCATGTCATCATATGACTATAACCATGTCTCTACAATGACCTCATTGACTATATGTAGCTACAATGACTATGACCTCAAACTCTATAATGACTATGACCATTTCTCTACAATGACTATGACCATGTTTCTACAATGACTACTGACCATGTTTCTACAATGACTATGACTATGTATGTAGCTACAATGCCATGACCTGTCTCTACAAGGACTATGACCATGTCTCTACAAGGACTATGACCATGCTCACAATGACTATGACTATGTGTGACACAGGTTGGGTGTGAGTGGGTCACCAATAGTCTGTGCCTGTTACAAATTCGGTGTGAGTAGGTCACCATCAGTGTGTACCTGTGACAAGTTGGGTCTGAGTAGGTCACCATCAGTGAGTGTTTTTCCAAGTGTGTGTGTATGTGTGTAAACAGTTGTGTGTTGCGTGGGGGTGCAAAATATCTCCGACTGCCACGGGTTTTCATGCGTTTGTTTTGCAACTGGACGAGAGAGAACGAGAAGACGTGGGTGGAAAAAGACGAGAGCGAGACCACGGGTCATTTGCGTGGGAGGGAGTTGAATAAGAGGCGGCAGGTGAACAAGACGTGTTTTTTTTTTTTGAAGAGTAATGAGTTGAAATGTTTGAGTCCCACGTGGAGACTATTTTTTGTCGATAACTAAAGACTGATGTTACAATTTGTTTCTATTGTTCGCTGACTTGTACGGTAACCATGGACGCTACATGTCCTTTTCAGGACGACAGCCAGTGCTTATTTCTAACTCAACTTGATTTGTTTGAATCGGAATTGTCTTCATTGATTATTGTTTGTTTTCCTGATTGTTGAGTTACACTGATCAGTAGGGGAATATATACAAAGACAGCCCGTGAAGCACAGCCATACCCCCCTTGGCGTCGACCGGTCCAACAATTTATTAAATAACTCTTAACAGGGCTCCATAAAGCATCAGATTGAATAGGTCTTGAACTGGGACGGTGCCCCCTTTGAGGCAGACCGGTAGGCATACTCAAATCTCGGCAAGTAGTAAACACAAAGTAATCGCGTCCATCACTTCTGAATAATTTGCTGATAAACACTTCATGCATAAATAGAATACCACGTAGTTATTCCACTAACGCATTCTATACTTGTTAAAACACGCCTCATTTCAGGGCTAAGTAATAACGACGGGTTTTAATATTGTACTTAATACAATAATGGCCAAGGAATATATTAGTTAAATTAGTTAAGTACTAAAATTATAAATCACTGATACATAACAAACAAAGTGTATGTGTACCATCCTGGTTTAAGAAACATACCATGATCTACGGGGAATGGATCATAGGGGTTCTCTAGGCAGGAAAAAAAAACACTCTTTCTTGCGATAGGGAAGGTACTATGGTCAATGAGGACTATCCGAGACTATAGTATCTCACCGCAGGCGGTGGTGACAGATGTGGTCGGCACACAACACCCTT
>JAGDYQ010000023.1:3617922-3625381 GCA_021962125.1 Bulinus truncatus | reverse complement strand
AATAACAGACATGCAAACAAGTAGCAGACATGCAAACAAACAACAGACATGCAAACAAACAACAGACATGCAAACAAGTAGCAGACATGCAAACAAACAACAGACATGCAAACAAACAACAGACATGCAAACAAATAACAGACAAATGAAGAAATAAAGACACGTAACAAACATAAATGTACAAATAAACATACAGACTTAAGTAATACAAACTGAAGATAAACAATAAAGAAGATGATGCAAACATACAACAGAGGTTTTACAGTAATGGGGGTGAAATCAACAAATAATATAGAAAGGTAAACTATACAGAGACAGATGGACAGATAAATTGTACAAAAAAAAATGAGTTCATAAACTTTGATACAAACATTGACACAAACATTAACACAAACAGGCCCATAATGAAAAAAGCGTGTGTGTTTTATACTTGATGAATGAAAGTTATCTCAACGTGTTTCCATTCCCTGTGTATTTATCTCTCTATTTATGTTTTCCTCTTACTTTTAATAGTTATAAAATGAAAAGAGAATGTCTTGGCTTTCCTAGTCCGCAAGTGTCGACTTTGCCTTTGTAAATGAGCCATTTTAATGGTGGATGCCAGCAGTTCTACCCTGGAGGCAAATCCAAAATGATATTGATGCTGACACCATGGTGTGTGTGTGTGTCTGTGTGTGTGTGTGTGTGTGAATGTGTGTGTGTGTGTGTTTCACTTACATTTTTTGGTCAGATATTTTACGGGACAATTTTGTATCTTTGTGTCCCATCAATGTGTCTTATATATTTGTATCCCATCAATGTGTCTTGCATCTTTGCATCTCAACAATGTGTCTTACATCTTTGTATCCCATCAATGTGTCTTACATCTTTGTATCCCAACAATGTGTCTTACACCTTTGTATCCCATCAATGTGTCTTACATCTTTGCATCCCAACAATGTGTCTTACATCTTTGTATCCCATGAATGTGTCGTACATTTTCGTATTTCATCAATGTGTCTTACATCTTTGTATCCAGTCAATGTGTCTCACATCTTTGTATCCCATCAATGTGTCTTACATCTTTGTATCCCAACAGTGTGTCTTACATTTTTGTATTCCATCAATGTGTCTTACATTTTCGTATCCCATCAATGTGTCTTACATCTTTGTATCCAATCTTACGTCTATGTATTCCATCGGTATGTTTTTGTGCCCCATGGCTGTGTCTAATCTCTTTGTGCCCCATCAGTGTGTCTTACGTCTTCTGCCCCATCAATGTGTCTTACGTCTTCTGTCCCATCAGTGTGTCTTACGTCTTCTGTCCCATCAGTGTGTCTTACGTCTTCTGTCCCATCAGTGTGTCTTAGGTCTTTGCGCCCCCATTACTGTGCTTTTAATTTTTTTTCACACGTGGTTTGGAGTAGCAACTACCATTGTGGCAGCAGGAAGTACCGATACTGCAAACCACGCGGCGTACGGATGTCAGGTGTACGCTAACTGATTGGTTATTTTGTACTTGTTAAATGTTCGATACCGCAGCGGATTCGAACTAAAGTAATCGATCTGTGGGGAAAAAAAAATTTAAGTCGATTTCATCTGACCGGCGACATTGATCAAGCCGGACGACATTTTAAAGAGTACTTTAGTAGGCGGACACTGTAGGGCTTATGGCGCGAAGGAGGGGGGGAGGGGGGGCGACAAGCCGTTGCTGGTGAGAGTATGTGGGTGTTCTGATATGTAAAATTATGGATTTTTCTTTTTTTTTTAAACTCACGTGTCTACATGTTCAGTTTTTTTTTTTTTGGGGGGGGGGGGGGGGTCATTACAAGTTATGTATGTAATTAAAGATGGTCGTAATTTTATATCGTTTCGAGTACTGATTTTAAAATCACACACATAGCTGTGGTAATTGTGTGTCAAATACGGCCCGCGATGCAGGGCACCCTTGGGGTATAATTGACCCCCCCCCACCCCAGAAAAGGGGAAAAGAAATGATTCCCACTCACACACACACATACACATAACCCCATCCGTAATAAAAAAAAATGTGCTCACGTTACGAGATAACAACACATGTTGAGTCCAATGATTCCATCATTATTTATATTGGCTGCTGCATCAAAGTACTAAATCCTGAATGGTAGGAGAGTATTCCATAGCTGGACTGTCCGATTTTCAACAAAAAATTCTACTAAGAAGGATCTAAAACCCTTGAAATCTGGTCTGGGATACTTTTTTGAGTAGCGCAGTGATTTCTAAATATGTTGTTTAAGTCGGGGGGGGGGCACTAAATCTTTTTATATTTTACATCGGAACATTAACGGCGTGTTTACTTTAGAGCAAGAGATTTTTTTGTTGAGTAAACAAACACTGACATGCGCGCTGTTGGAAAGTGAAACATTTTTTCCTTAGGAAAAAGAGAATAGTACTTTATTCCATCGCAACGCTGTAAAAAATTTGGTTTCACGGATACGCAAGGCGGAGCACGGGGTTAAACAAATAACAAACCTTTGCACTTTTCCATTCATCTGCGTGTTTTAAAAAAATGGTAGACCAACCCCCTCTCTCTCTAATGACCTACTCACCAACCCAGTTATCTCACTGGTGGCTCTTCTAGCCTACTCACCAACCCAGTTATCTCACCGGTGGCTCTACTAGCCTACTCAGCAACCAAGTTATCTCACCGGCGGCTCTTCTAACCTACTCACCAACCCAGTTATCTCACCGGTGGCTCTACTAACCTACTCACCAACCCAGTTATCTCACCGGTGGCTCTTCTAGCCTACTCACCAACCCAGTTATCTCACCGGTGGCTCTTCTAGCCTACTCACCAGTTGTTTCACAATTGTCTCAAATACTATTGACTAAAAATGATTCTCAAACGTATGACCCTCCCACAACTTTTAATCTTTACTTCAACCCCCCCCTCCCCACTTTCCAATCCCACCCCCACCCAAAAAAATCACCCACCCCCTACACCCACCCCCTACACCCACCCCCGCCCCCGTGCCAAACCTACATAATGCCACTGCGTTCTTTTTTTTTTTTTTGTTTTTGTTTTGTTTTGTTTTATAACTTGAACTCCGAAGACCAACAATTTGATCAATATACTTTCTTCAGTTTTTTTATTTTTTTCACTCACACACATTCTATCTTATGCTTTCATTCTTTCCTCTTTTCTTTCCCTCATTTCTCTGTGTAGGTCAGTAGTGAAAATGACCATAAGGAGCTGGTCCCATTGTAGCCGGAATTTCTCTCCTCACTCAAAAGAGCGCTCAGATTGACATATTTTTTTTTTGCTTGCACGGGGCGTTCATTTGGTGAAAGGAAGGTCAAGTAATAGTTTGTTTTAAACGGTTTGTTTTTAAATGGAATGTAGCTCAAGTAAGAAATAGTAAATGCATGTGTGAGTGTCGGTGTAACTGGTGTGTGTGGGTGTGTGTCGGTGTAACTGGTGTTTGTGTGTGTGTGTCGGTGTAACTGGTGTGTGTGAGTGTCGGTGTAACTGGTGTGTGTGTGTCGGTGAAACTGGTGTGTGTGTGTCTGTGTCGGTGTAGCTGGTATGTGTGTGTGTCGATGTAACTGGTGTGTGTTTGTGTCGGTGTAGCTGGTGTGTGTGTGTGTGTCATTGTAGTTGGTGTGTCTGTGTCGGTGTAGCTGGTATGTGTGTGTGTCGATGTAACTGGTGTGTGTTTGTGTCGGTGTAGCTGGTGTGTGTGTGTGTGTCATTGTAGTTGGTGTGTCTGTGTCGGTGTAGCTGGTATGTGTGTGTGTGTGTCTATGTGGTGTAAAAAAAAAAAAGACATTTCAAATACAGCTTTGACGACTGACATTGTGTTATTGTGTCTATGATGACGTATTTCTGTTTGTATGTGTGTTAATAAGTTCGTTTATGTGTGTGGGTGGGTAAATATGTGTGACTGTTTGCGCATGTGTGTATGGTTTTGAATCAGAGTGTGAATGAGTATGCGTGCGAGTGTGTGTGTGTATGTGTGTGTGTGAAATTTTAGGTCAGTATTTGGCGTAGTGACAGAAATGGGATGAACTTAATGGTCACTAGAATTGTTTACAGTCGTCGGTTTTTAGAGCATTTTCGAAAAAAAATGCTCTATTGTCCCCGTTTTGTCTGTCTGTCTGTCCTTCTGTCTGTCCGTCCGTCATCACCCTAGATCTCAACAACCATAAGTCCTAGACCCATGATGTATATATCATTTTGTAGGTCTCGGCCTGCCATGTGTGCAGCAAAAGTTCATTTCGCGATCTGACCTCTGAGGGCCGTAAAAGGGGGCTTATAAAGTACCTTTTTTTACTATATAAGCTATATTAATAAAGGAGCGCCTATATCTCAGCAACCATAAGTCCTAGACCCATGATGTATATATCATTTTGTAGGTCTTGGCCTGCCATGTGTACATCAAAAGTTCTTTTTGCGATAGGACCTCTGAGGGCCGGGCTTCAGGGCTCCGAAGGGGCTTATATATTATATATATAGCCCCATTCTACACCTTGTACGTTCAATAACCCATTCATTTGGTGCGAGATACTACAGCACGTAGTTTCACCAAGATTTATTAAGAAACTCATCAAATGAAATAGTAAGCTTGTGTTCAGAGTTTAATTGAAAGTATCAGAGCTATGCAACAATTGACGGAGTTTTCGGACGATTAAATGACTACAATTTCGAATGTTTTCAATTATGACTCCTATTTCAGTAACCACAAACCACTTGTAGTTAGATTTAAGAGAAAATAATTTTTTTTCAAATATAAAGAAACGTCTTTATAATATTTTTTTTTACAGATTCATGCATTACACAATTGAATTTATAAACATTTCCAAAATTTACAAATATTTACTGAAAGCTAACAAACGTACTGATACATAACATGAAAATGTGCTAACACGTCCTGTGTCCAGAATGGAACAGGCTTAATTGCTTGTTTTTTCTTGTATATAAAAGATGTTGGTCATTAGACACTGCAACACCATCGTTACAATACCACCTGGAACCATCGTTACAATACCACCTGGAATCATCGTTACAACACCACCTGGAACCATCGTTACAATACCACCTGGAACCATCGTTAAAATACCACCTGGAACCATCGTTACAATACCACCTGGAACCATCGTTACAATACCACCTGGAACCTAGGTGTTTAGTACCACACTGTCCCATCCATTTCCCTTGTATGTTATGTTTACACATTGTACAGTGCATGTATTGAAATCAAGAGTATCTAATAAAGTACATGGCATCAGGATTATCTAGTATACGATGCAAAGTACATGACATCAAGAGTATCTTGTACACGACGCACGGTACATGGCATAAGGAATATCTAATAAAGTACATGGCATGAGGAATATCTAATAAAGTACATAGCATCAGGAATATCTAATAAAGTACATGGCATCAGAAATATCTAATAAAGTACATAGCATCAAGAACATATAATAAAGTACATGGTATCAAGACTATATAATAAAGTACATGGCATCAGGAATATCTAATAAAGTACATGGCATCAGAAAAATCTAGTCAAGTAAGTGTCATCAAGAGTATCTAATAAAGTACATGGCATTAGGAATATCTAATAAAGTACATGTCATCAAGAGTATCTAGTACACGATGTACTGTATATGACATGAAGTTTGTTAAGCACACGCTGCAAAACATATATAGCCCAGCTAATTATTATCCAAGTCCCAGCATGCACGAGATGCCAATCAATTGATCACTATATACAATCAATTGATCACTATGTACAATCAATTGATCACTATGTACAATCAATTGATCACTATGTACAATCAATTGATCACTATGTACAATCAATTGATCACTATGTACAATCAATTGATCACTATGTACAATCAATTGATCACTATGTACAATCAATTGATCACTATGTACAATCAATTGATCACTATGTACAATCAATTGATCACTATGTACAATCAATTGATCACTATGTACAATCAATTGATCACTATGTACAATCAATTGATCACTATGTACAATCAATTGATCACTATGTACAATCAATTGATCACTATGTACAACTGTTTTTCTTGTGGTGCCTTTCTTTGACCTTCTCCTCCCCCCCCCCACCCTTTTCCTATATAACCACGTAGTCTCTAGCTACGGAGGCACAACGAAAGATAGATATATATATATACAGAGAGAGAAAGAGAGAGAAGGAGAGAGAGAGAGAGAGAGAGAGAGAGAGAGAGAGAGAGAGGACTGGACTCGCTAGGATTTGAACCTGCTACAGCATGCAACATCGGGTTACGACACGAAGACAGGGCTCAGCGAGTTTGCCGGTCAACTAATCACTGAATTCAAATGAAGTAGACGTTTAGGTAGGGGGATGTGTTTGTGTGGTGTGTGTGGTGTGTGTGGTGTGTGTGGTGTGTGTGGGGCGGGGGTGGGGGGACTCGCGTAGGTGGACTGGAGAATCCAATCGTTTAAAAAAAAAAACAATTCTTTGTCTGCTGTTTTTATTCCCTGTTATAAAAATTAAGTTGTACATTAGTGTACATTAGTACCCCCGCGGTTGACCAGGACAGGACGGCCTTTAATGGACCTGTCTGACCACCATCAGACTCAATCTAAGCTACCTGAGAGTTGGAGGTACTAATACTGCCGACGACCAGGTGAATGGTAAATGCATTCTATTGATTGAACCAAACGAAGTATTTAGCAAGGATGTGAGGCTGAGGGGATGGAGGGCGTAGAGCGAGACCTGCTCGTCAATGAGTGGACAGATAAAAAAAAAAGTAAACCTTTAAAAATACCTTGTTTTGGTTGTATTGTTTTATTGTTAGAAAGTATAACATCATTCATATAGACGTAGCTCAAAATCACAATCTTTTTTTTTTCTAAATCGTCTATCAGGTGATTACACCATTCGACTAGTACTTCACGCACATGCAAGTCATAGTACTTCACACACATACAAGTCATAGGACTTCACGCACATACAAGTCATAGTACTTCACACACATACAAGTCATAGTACTTCACACACATACAAGTCATAGTACTTCACACACATACAAGTCATAGTACTTACTTCACACACATACAAGTCATAGTACTTACTTCACACACATACAAGTCATAGTACTTCACACACATACAAGTCATAGTACTTCACACACAAACAAGTCATAGTACTCCTAGGCCCGTAGCGTGCGGGGGGCAGGGGGGGCCGGGCTCCCAGAGTTTTGTCTGCCCCCCTCTGCTTATTTGTTCTACTTAGCAAAATGTATTACCTGCCCCCCCCCCCGCTATTGCCTGGCCCCTGCTGTAGAATGCCTAGCCCCTGCTGTAGAATTTTCACGCTACGGGGCTGAGTACTCCACACACATACACACAAGTCTATTTACACAACCGTACGTTTCAATACACACACAATTACCGCCGAGTAAGTCTTGTAATCCAACATTTTACCATTTTCGATTTTTT
>JAGDYQ010000023.1:3610422-3612922 GCA_021962125.1 Bulinus truncatus | reverse complement strand
TCCGTATCGACTACCGTGGCACAAGGATTCGATACTAAACACACGAAAATCTAAATTGCTCTGTCGATACTACGTTAACTGAATCGTCTTTAACAAAAATCTTCAAGTCATTTTGAAACATAAAGGTAAATAAAAAAAATTCTGCAGTGTCTATGTCTGTCTCTCTGTCTCTCTCTCTTTCTATGTCACTCTTTGAGTTTCTCTCTTTGTTCTCTGTCTCTCTCTCTCTATCTCTCTGTGTGTGTGTGTGTGTGTGTATGTCGCTCTGTATATATCACTGTATGTTCCAACCTAGTCATATATATATATATATATATATATATATATATATATATATATATATATATATATATATAACTTTGTATCTGTCTGCCTTACTGTTCGTCCGTCCATTCATTTGCTTGATATGATAAAAAACTGTAGTTTCCCTTTCAAACTAACTTTCCCATGTCCTTATTTATTTTTTATTTATTTTAAGAAAAAAAAAAGAAGTTGTGCTAGCCAGTGGCTATTCTGACCTAAACTCCTTTAACGAATTTAATTCTTTTTCTTTTCCTTGCCTCTTGCCACCTCCTCTCCCCTCCATTGGTCCCACATCTCTAGCCCACTGACCCAACCTAATCTTAGGGCGATCTGTCCATCAGCCCGACACTCTAAATGACACAGGGGCGATTTCTGGGAGGGAGGGTGTCAAATTGGGGTGAGGGGGTGAGGCTTATATCGGATATACAGAGACTGCTAGTTGAAAAAAAAAGAAGAAGAGCACTCAGCCAATTATACAGGGAAAAAAAATGACCGAGGTTCATTGTTTATA
This sequence comes from Bulinus truncatus, assembly GCA_021962125.1. Classification (NCBI taxonomy): domain Eukaryota; kingdom Metazoa; phylum Mollusca; class Gastropoda; family Planorbidae; genus Bulinus; species Bulinus truncatus. The sequence goes on along the minus strand of JAGDYQ010000023.1, from coordinate 3,612,108 downwards.
TTATTTAACTCTGTTTTGAGCTGTACATCAGCTTTGCCAGATGGTTTTTTATAACGAAATCCGGCTTATCTCAATGAGCAACTTATTAAGAACCGGCCAAGCTTGTAAAATTGACAAGGAATGTCACAATGTACTCAAATTTGTAGATTTTAAGCTTCATTTGTACCCTGCAAAACTTTTGAATAGAGTTAAATTACCTTAGGTTTGATCAGTAGGCTAGGTTATTTTTGGTTTCGGACAGATCCGATTTTATCATGATTTTTATTACTATTGTTTACGTTTGACGATTTTAAACTGGAATACTGTTGTATTAATTCTTTATTTTTGATTTAACGCAGAACCCACACCGCTATCATTTATATAGATTATTATTTTATGTATCTATTTGCGTAGTATAAAACGTGTAAGCCTCCTAACACCCGCTAATCCGCCAATGAGTAAAAACTCCCGCCCAAACTGGCGGGAAACCGCTAATATAGGAACTTTGCTGTAGAATCCGACAAGTCCGATACATACATACATTTTTATGATAATATGTGTTTCTCAATACTATAGCTATATGAAATATCGTTAATTTCTGTATCACTAATAACATTTTTGTTAAGCAATAAAAAATGCGCTTTATTGTTAGTGTGGTTTCAGCCGAAGCCCTAAGTAGTCTTAGATATACATATATGTTACCGGCAAGTGAAAATCCGGCATTCTATAGAAACGCTCTGTATAATCTTTTCCAAATTTTTAAAAAGTGTATGAAATAAAATCAGGTTATGGATTCTTATAGAAATTTCAGAGTTCCCGTCTGGAAAAAAGTAATGTAACTGGCCTTGCTTAAATCCAGAGTAGGATTTAGAGAGAGACAGACTACCCCACTCGACGTTGTAAAAAGAGAGTGCAGAAGATATACCGAAGTAGGAGAGTAATGCAAATGAACACTGACAAGGCGGATGACGACATAGGACAAGGTGGTCAAACATTAGAGTAGTAAACAGCAAAGGAGTGATGGAATCTTGTAAAGTAGAAGGTGACCAACGGACAGTTTAGGGAGAGACAATAATGACCACATTGGGCAATTCTTTAGGTAGAACTACGTTTTTGAAGATACTGGCACGTATCATGGTAAATTAAGGTGGGGACGTTAGGGGTGTTAAAAATAATTTGGATCTTCTACGCATTAGTTACAAGCATGGAGAGTATTAGTGAGAATATTCTAGAAAAGCCGATTAATACTAAGCAAACTCATGCTTTCTGAAACTGTTGCAGTTGTTATGGAGCGATGACAGAAGATGGCTTTACCGCCTGGGAACCCGCCACATGGAACTTCGAAGCTACTTATGCCAGATCAGAACCACCGATGTCCAAAAGATTTTCATGCTAAAAGACGTTCCTGACCTTTGATATAGTTCCGGATCTGCTGCATTACCCACAAGAAGTGGGCCAAGGATTCGTCTGATGTAGCTATGCAAGACGAAAAGCCAAACTATGAGGTGTTCTTGAAAAGAAAAAATTAAATGCACCGGGTAAAATGCTATCTAGTCTTCCCTGCTGCACAAGGCCTCATTCCAGTTGTGTTCTGCTTGTTCTCACCAGTGCGAAGCGGCGCACGAAAAACGCGCGGCGGAAAAAGCGTGTTCACTACATAAATGGTAAAACGGTTAAACACCTAAATCGTTGAACGTAGCGCTACAT
>JAGDYQ010000023.1:3568714-3609922 GCA_021962125.1 Bulinus truncatus | reverse complement strand
TTCCTTACACCGGAACACGACGAAGAAAAAACATTTTACGGAAAAAACGATTGGCATTTAACCGAAGATAATCACAAAATTCCATATATATAAAAAAAAAAAGGTTTAAGTAAGCGAACAATGGAAGTCGAGATGTTGTCTTGCACCAGTAATGCAGTCGTTTATTTGTCTGGCCTTTGAATGGAGTGATGTTTAAAACTGTCGACGAGCTTTTGTGGTCGTTTTGTCTGATTGTCTGCCTGTTTGCTGGTCTGACAAAATATATGGGTGCACCTTATTGTCTGCCTGTTTGCTGGTCTGACTAAATATATGTGCACCTTATTGTCTGCCTGTTTGCTGGTCTGACAAAATATATGTGCACCTTATTGTCTGCCTGTTTGCTGGTCTGACAAAATATATGTGCACCTTATTGTCTGCCTGTTTGCTGGTCTGACAAAATATATGTGTACCTTATTGTCCGACTGTCATTTTGGTCTGACAAAATATATGTGCACCTTATTGTCTGCCTGTTTGCTGGTCTGACAAAATATATGTGCACCTTATTGTCTGCCTGTTTGCTGGTCTGACAACATATTTGTGCACCTTATTGTCTGCCTATTTGCTCGTGTGACAAAATATATGTGGCACCTTATTGTCTGCCTATTTGCTCGTGTGACAAAATATATGTGCACCTTATTGTCTGACGATTCCAGCCCTGTCTGACTATTCAACTGTTTTTCATATTAATGTATGTTTACCAACATATCTATAACTTATCGGTTATCATATCTATAACGTATCGGTTATCATATCTATAACGTATCGGTTATCATATCTATAACGTATCGGTTATCATATCTATAACGTATCGGTTATCATATCTATAACTTCATCGGTTATCATATCTATAACGTATCGGTTGTCAGATACTTTTTATACTAATCTTAAAGAAAAACTTGGGAAAACAAATAAAAACAGTTATGCTAGCAGATGTGGGTGGGACGGACGGCCGATGAATGGTGCAGATAGATACTTACTCGACTGCCAACCTGACAGACCTGGGTTCGATCCTCATGGGAATTTTTCCAGGTGAAATGTGTTTCAAAGTCGTCCCACAAGTCCACCCAGCGTTAAATGTGTACCCGACTTAATTTGGTGAAGTAAAGGCGGGGCTGGCTGTTGTACAACCACACAATCCATTCATATGTCGAGGTTATAGAAACAGATAAATTTACACTTTATTAGGTCCAAAGAAATTGTACTTTTTTTTAGCAGATGTAAACAGTTAAACATTTAACAGTTTGACATTTAACAGTTTGACATTTAACAGTTTGACATTTAACAGTTTAACATTTAACCGTTCAACATTTAACAGAGTCTGACATTTAACAGTTTGACACCAACAGTTTGACATTTAACAGTTTGACATTTAACCGTTCAACACTTTAACAGTTTAACATTTAACAGTTTGACAATTAACAGTTTGACATTTAAAGTTTAACATTTAACCGCTCAACATTTAACAGTTTGACATTTAACAGTTTGACAATTATCAGTTTGACATTTAACAGTTTGACATTTAACCGTTAAACATTTAACAGTTTGACATTTAACAGGAACATTCTATAAACCTGCAGCTATTCAGGCCGCAGCCTGAAATTCAGGTGTGGGGGGCCTTAAAAAACAATGACAACTCTGGACCACCCTTCCCCCCATTTAGCAGCAAAGCCATAAAGCTCTGGGCCCTGACAACTGTTAGGGTTTCCTCCTTCTCTTTATACGGTGCCTGTTTGTGTGGAAAGTCCCTGTAAGGATGAGATGAGATCTCCTAGATCCTATAAACTACTAAATGGGACGTTTTTGCAGTGCCCTTCTTCCATTCCCACTACAACCGACAGTGCAATGACAATGGAGGCACCACATGACCCAAATATCCATAGGTCCTCACCGAAGATCGAACCATGGACCCTCCAGGTCGATGGACCAGCGCTGTACCACACGACCATCCGTCCCCAACCGACTACGGTAGACCTGCATGATTTCATTGGTTTGACTTAGGTCATGATGGTAGAGCGACACATGTGGAGTGAACTGTCCATCATACAATAAGAATAAGACGAAATATTTCATTGTATTTCACTTTTCAGACTCTTGTTCAAGACAAATTTTGCATCTGTATTTAACCGTAACTTAATTTTGAACGGTTTTTTTTTTTCTGTCTTCAATGTTTAATATTAAATTAATAATTAAAAAAAAAAAAGAAATGTATATAAATTAATAATGGAATTAGGCTAATTCATGGAATTTCTTTTTTCACTTTTACTTTCTGTGGGGAGAAGTGCATTTGGCAGGCCAGGGCCCCAAATGGGCTGTAGAGCCAAAGGAAGAATAAAGAAGAGGGGTTTTTAGGCGGATTTCTTAATGAATTGAGGCGGTTTTTAGTTTTAAAAATGAAACCTTCTTGCACTACAGGCAAGTTACAACAATCGCGGAAAAGTGAAAATTTAATGTAAATACTCTTTTAATTCTTTTTATTAAGGAATTAGTTTCCTTTAAAAAATATTTGCTAAGTATTATAAAAAATAACGCTTTCTTCGTCATATTGAGGAATTATACAACACAATGTATGTGTTACCTTTTCCTACTTAGTCATAGAATCAATAATAATAAAAAAAATATCAGTGTAGGCCTATTTGGTTTTCGTGGGTGGGGTGGAAGGGGGGGGAAGGAAGAGGCTAACTCGTCCGACTCCCGGAGTGTCAGATATCCAAGTCGTGCCTCAATCATTCACTAATGAAGGTTTTCATGTCATCTTTTGTGGTAAAGACAGTTCTTTCTAGTCAAAAAGTGATGTGCCCAGCTGTTCTATCCATACAGTAGTGAATACAGCCGTGCCCAGCTGCACTACCTATATAGTAGTGAACACTGCATTATCCGGTCATTTAGTCACTTAGTCAAACATTTAAAAACAAAAAAACCAACTGAAATTCAAATTTTCACATGACCTCATTAAGTCACATGACCTAGACCCTGTCGTCTGCAACCCGAGACAGGGCAGCGTGTGGACACAGTTGCTTTCAATAATTATCGTCTGTAGTTTTTTTTTTGTTTTGTGCTTTAATTCAACATTGCTGGAAATGGGGGGGGGGGAAGGTGATAGCAAAATATAAAAAAAAAAAGTTGAAAAAAGTGAAAACAAAGGGGTTCGAGACTACAGAGTTGACATGGTCGGGACGTAAGGTGGGAAGGGGGTGGATGGGGGCAGGGGGGTGCCAGGGTGGGTACAAAAAAATGTGGTGATGATTCGATTGCCCTTTATCTAGGTCACTGATCAAACTTGACCTTATTTGAAATAAAATACTCACTGGCTAGTTTGGCTGCCTGCCTTCCCACCCCTCGCCTTCCCTTTCGCCCTCCCCCTCCCCTTTCCTCCTGTGGGCCATTGCACATCCATGTCGAGTAGAATCATCTTGTGTTGTATTTATTGGGGTGGGTGGAGGGGTGGGGGGGTGGGTGGGTGGCAGAGAAGTTCGATAAACCTGCCACAGTGCTCGATGTACATGGTGTGGGGGGATATAGAGAAGATAGGGACGTTTGGTTGGGGGGGGAAGGGTGGTGATAAAAGAGGGGGAAGGGAAGGAGGTAAGTTTGGTCGTTTTTTTTGGACGTTCACCTGAGACCTGTACTCCTTCAGCGGTATTGTTTTTTTTTTTGTTGTTGTTTAAACTTATTCAATATTGACATTTGGACGATTTCAATCATTTAAAAAAAATGGCTTCTGGTTTATGTTAGATATGTTGAAAGGGGCGGTGGGTGGGGTGGGGTTTAGGGTCACAGGCGGATAGGATAAAAGGTGACAATGTGCTTTGTTGACATTAGTTAATTGATGCCTCATGTACGTGTGCCGTGGGTTCTAGCAAACTACTCCCACACACACACACACCCTCCCCCAGATAAAAGAGTACATACAGTACAAGAAAAAACTGAAGGGGTGTGGGGGTTAATAGTTTTTTTTGGGATGGGGACACGGGGTGGATAGGGTGGTGTCAAAAAGCACAGGTAGAGAAATGAAGAAAGTATTACTAGGTGACTGATGGTGCACATCTCCCTCATCCCCACCCAATTCATGTGCACATATCTAGGAAAAGAGTAAAAGATAAATGGGCCTAATAGTGAGAAAAAACCAATATAGGTTAGTCCATGACAGACAATATGTAGTCCTGTCACACATGACAGACAATATGTAGTCCTGTCACCCATGACAGAAAATATGTAGTCATGTCACCCATGACAGACAATATGTAGTCATGTCACCCATGACAGACAATATGTAGTCCTGTCACCCATGACAGAAAATATGTAGTCATGTCACCCATGATGACAATATGCAGTCCTGTCACCCATGACAGAAAATATGTAGTCATGTCACCCATGACAGAAAATATGTAGTCATGTCACCCATGACAGACAATATGTAGTCATGTCACCCATGACAGAAAATATGTAGTCATGTCACCCATGACAGACAATATGTAGTCCTGTCACACATGACAGACAATATATAGTCCTGTCACCCATGACGGACAACATGTAGTCCTGTAACCCATGACAGATATGTAAAAGATACTGTATAGTGGAAGTTAAATTGTTAACAGAACTTTGTTTTTATTTGAAACCGTTCTGGCTATCAAATTTTTAAGTTTTATCAAGTTTTTTAAATTTCACAATTTATTGCATGAGGGGTGATAACACATTCGTAAATATTCAAATAAGTGGTACAGTCTTTTACAGACAGTTTTGTATCGGGTGGCACATACCTCCCTTATCCACCACCTCCCTGAACGTTTCTCTTCAATGGGCAACCCCCCTCGACCCCACCCACCACACCCAGTGTACTCATAGACCTCGCCTTACGGACGGTGTGCATAGGGTCGGTAGAAGATGGGGGGGCGGGGCTGAGTTAAATTATGATTGTTTAAATTTTTATTTTTATTTTTTACTATTATAATAATTTGCTCTCCTTTTAATTTGATAAACAACACTTTTTTTCCCCATCAAATTATGATCCATAAAAAGGGTGGGCAAACTTTTTCCGAACCTATTGCAAACATTGGATTTTGAGGGCCCGCAAAAAAAAAAAAAAAGTACAGATATGGACGGAATGTTTATTTGAGCTCATGTAAATCAAATGTAAACAATCATTGATATGAGAGAAAATGGGGGAAAGTGTAAACTGAAAGCATGTCGAGAGACCCTGTCCTATTGTGAGACTTGTGTGCCACAGTTTTCTTGATGTAAAATGACTTAGCACTAAGCGTGTGATCAGAGGAGCTAAAGCTGCTAAGGGATCAAGACTAACCCTACTGACACCTCTCTCCTCCTCCTCCTCTCTCTTTCAAAAACAAATGTAAAAACGTTTTTGTTTAATTGATATTATTCAATATGTTTCGTAAATTTCGATTGGTTTGGTCCAAATGGCTTTCGGTTCCCATTCCGGTCTCTCTCTCTCTTTCTCTCTCTCTCTCTCTCTCTCTCTCTCTCTCTCTCTCTCTCATTGGTGGCTACGCTTCAACATTTGGCCCTACAAATTCTAATATTTGCGCATCTTTTCCATTTAATTTCTGTAGACAAACGGTTCAGGTCAGCATCAAAGAAGTTGACCTGGCTATAAGAGGTCAATGTGGTCATAACCTTCTTTTTTTCCCCTCTTTTTTATTTTTATTTTGGCTGACCAAACTAAACGTAAAGCGAGAACACTTCTTCCTTTGTCCGCGTCATCTTAAATTGACAAGGGGACGACGTCACTGCAGGTCATATCGACCATAGGCTATAAAAATATATCATTACGTCAGCAGCTGTCAGAGCTATTTATAGAAACACAGTCCAACGTGGGGGTGGTTTAATTCCAATCTACTCTTGTTCAATGGTGCAATTGATAAAAGGGACAATTTTGAAGGAAAGAAAACTTGTGTCAACTTTTTGTTATTATTAATAAAAATATTAATTAACTTTAACATTACAAGTTATTATGAATGGCTGAGGTAATGGTCCTGATCAGCTGTGGAGTAGAGTACGGGTTTCTTTTGAATCCCGGCGACTAACCCATTTACCTGTGTCCCCAGTGATGGCGATATAACAGCACATCCGTTCTTCCTTACAATTTAGGGGGGGGAGGGGCTAATACAATGTACAGTAAGACACCACTTAGGGAAGATGGGTAGAAAATTGGTCAGGATTTATACCATTAAATTTATTAATTATGCTTTTTTTATAACAATTAAAACAAAAAAAATTTATTTCCTACAAATATACATATAGAAATAAATAAAATTCTAAGTCAGTATGTTTACATTTCAGATCATTCACTCTCTTGTGTATTTCCAATGCAGCACCAATTTGAAATTGACGTTCACCAGTATCTAATATTCTAATCCCTTGCGTTTTGTTTCCAGTAAAATTATTTTTTGCTTGTTGCTTTAGTTTAGTGTTTTTATTATCACCCAAGATTAAAACTATAAATTATAATATTTGTCGCTATATCAATCGTTATACTATATAAATGTATACAGTATTTATAATAACGTCAATAAATGCTTACCACAATTCAAATAAAACATCGTTAAACCGAAACAGCGCTAAACAGCGTTAAGCGGGGTCTTATTGTATATGGGGCCCTAGACAAAAAAAAAGCAATTTCCAAAGTTGACTACTTAGAAATAGCGGACCCCCTAATAATCTTTAAAAATGTGGGTCTAATGGTTAATGTTATTATCATCATCACTAGGCTGTACCCTGCCAAACCTTTGCATAGAGCTATATCACCTTAGGCTCGATCAGTAGGCTAGGTTATTTTTTGGTTTCCGGGCAGATCCGATTTTTTCTTGATTGTATTTAAAACTGGAAAACTGTTGTATTAATTCTTTCCTTTCGATTTAACGCAGAACCAAAAACGCATTTATTTATATAGATAGTCCAGGGACAACTGATAAGTGTCCTGCTGGGATAATGCGTGATACTTACAAAAATTAGTGATACCCAGGTTTTTTTTTTTTCATAAACTCACAGACAAGTAGCTGTCCGCAGACGGGCGAATAGCCTATATAAAAATTGGTATGAATTTAATGATGTTCGGGGTTGATTCGTTAAAAGCCATAACGGGGCGCTCTTTGACCCGCCGGCCGTAGTTTTTTCCATATCTGTTCCAGACTCGATGTATGCATAAGTTCCCTTAGCCCTAAAGGGCCATCGGGGCAGATGAAGTGTAGAATTCATCTGTTTCTGTAACCTCGACATATGAAGGGGTTGTCTGGTTAGCACAATGCCCTGCCGGGCCTTTTACTCCCCCAACTTAAAGTCAGGTACCCATTTAAAGCTGGGTGGATCTTGTGGGACAAACTTTGAAACAAAGTTCACTTGGAAAAATTCCAATGGTTCTCACCGAGGATCGAACCCCGGACTCTCGGGAATTCGACAGTCGAGTATCTACACCACTCGGCCATTTGTCCCACAGACCGGATGTATAAAGCATTAAAAAATGTTCAAGGACAAATTGTTACAGTTCACGAGTAATATTTTTTTTGCTTCATTTCAGATTTCAACAACAAATTCTATTTTTTCTTGCCCGGAGTTATTTATGTATAAAATATATACATAGATTTAACAATGGTGTACTTTATGAGATATATTTTTTATCCATTATTGCCATAAAAACGGTACAATTTTTTTGCTGTAAGCAATATTTGTGGCTTATGTTTTTACCATCTAATAACAAAACGTTGTTTTTTTTTTTTAAATTCTTTTCTGCATTACCTTATTATATCATAGGAGCAGAAGTGACTTTTATCACTGACGATAGAATGTACAAAGGCAAAGGTTAGGCCAAGAGCCATAATATTAATAAAACGACATCCCAGAAGTAATTTTTATGATTAATTTATAAGAAATTCGTTGAGAGATCGAACCCGCGATCTGCACAAACCCAAACTCGATTTTTAGTGCAGCCGAAAAACATTAAATTTGCAGACAGAAAATGTAGCCTCCAGCATCACAGCGTGGCTCACAACATGACAGCTGCTGAACCAAATAGCACACAACTGATGACTAAGTAACTACACTACAAACGGTTGGGAATCTCTTGTTCATGACCGCACCAGAGTTGAGTGTGCAATGTGAGACATAGGTAGATTAAGCATTTTCCCGCATCACTATATATCTGTAAGTCGCCATCTAATAAATCAATTACAAAATGCATTCCCATCCTGCATTAAGTACAAAGTACTGTAAAGAGCACGACAACTCAGTCAGCTGAACAATATTTAGTTGTTTTTTTTATTTCAAATGAAGTAATTTTGAAATAAATCTGTATCAGTTGTACTCGCTCAAACTAAATAAGAGCCAAACTAAACTTAAAAGAACTACCGAGGCGAGTGGTGTTGATGTGGCTACCGAGGCCAGTGGTGTTGATGTATTGGTTTGAGGCCAGTGGTGTTGATGTGGGCTACCGAGGCCAGTGGTGTTTCTGTGGCTACCGAGGCCAGTGGTGTTGCTGCAGCTACCGAGGCCAGTGGTGTTGCTGTGGCTATCGAGGCCAGTGGTGCTGCTGTGGCTACCGAGGCCAGTGGTGCTACTGTGGCTACCGAGGCCAGTGGTGTTGGTGCGGCTGCACCGAGGCCAGTGGTGTTGCTGTGGCTATCGAGGCCAGTGGTGCTGCTGTGGCTTCCGAGGAGACCAGTGGTGTTGCTGCAGCAACTGAGGTCAGTGGTGATGATGTGGCTACCGAGGCCAGTGGTGTTTCTACGGCTACCGAGGCCAGTGGTGTTGATGTAGCTACCGAGGCCAGTGGTGGTGTTGATGTGGCTACCGGAGGCCAGTGGTGTTGGTGTGGCTACCGAGGCCAGTGGTGTTGATGTGACTACCGAGGGCCAGTGGTGTTGCTGTGGCTACCGAGGCCAGTGGTGTTGATGTGGTGTGGACTACCGAGGCCAGTGGTGTTGCTGTGACTACCAGAAGCCATTGGTGTTGATGTGACTACCGAGGCTAGTGGTGTTGCTGCGGCTACCGAGGCCAGTGGTGTTGCTGCGGCTACCGAAGCCAGTGGTGTTGTCGTGACTACCGAGGCCAGTGGTGTTGCTGTGGCTGCCGAAGCCAGTGGTGTTGCTGTGGCTACCGAAGCCAGTGGTGTTGCTGTGACTTCCGAGGCCAGTGGTGTTGCTGTGACTACCGAGGCTAGTGGTGTTGCTGTGGCTACCGATGCCAGTGGTGTTGATGTGGCTACCGAGGGCCAGTGGTGTTGATGTGGCTACCGAGGCCAGTGGTGTTGATGTGGCTGGCCGAGGCCAGTGGTGTTTCTGTGGCTACCGAGGCCAGTGGTGTTGCTGCGGCTACCGAGGCCAGTGGTGTTGCTGTGGCTATCGGAGGCCAGTGGTGCTGCTGTGGCTACCGAAGGCCAGTAGGGCTGCTATGGCTACCGAGGCCAGTGGTGTTGCTGCGGCTACCGGAGGCCATGGTGTTGCTATGGCTATCGAGGCCAGTGGTGCTGCTGTGGCTTCCGAGGACCAGTGGTGTTGCTGCAGCTACTGAGGCCAGTGGTGGATGATGTGGCTACCGAGGCCAGTGGTGTTTTTACGGCTACCGAGGCCAGTGGTGTTGATGTAGCTACCGAGGCCAGTGGTGTTGATGTGGCTACCGAGGCCAGTGGTGTTGGTGTGGCTACCGAGGCCAGTGGTGTTGATGTGACTACCGAGGCCAGTGGTGTTGCTGTGGCTACCGAGGCCAGTGGTGTTGATGTGACTACCGAGGCCAGTGGTGTTGCTGTGACTACCGAAGCCATTGGTGTTGATGTGACTACCGAGGGGCCAGTGGTGTTGCTGCTGGCGGCTACCGAGGCCAGTGGTGTTGCTGCGGCTACCGAAGCCAGTGGTGTTGTTGTGACCACCGAGGCCAGTGGTGTTGCTGTGGCTGCCGAAGCCAGTGGTGTTGCTGTGGCTACCGAAGCCAGTGGTGTTGCTGTGACTACCGAGGCCAGTGGTGTTGCTGTGACTGCCGAGGCTAGTGGTGTTGCTGTGGCTACCGATGCCAGTGGTGTTGCTGTGGCTTCCGAGGCCAGTGGTGTTGCAGTGGCTACCGAGGCCAGTGGTGTTTCTGTGGCTACCGAAGCCAGCGGTGTTGCCAGAAAGTTATAGAGCCAAGATCTTGGAGCCTAAACAAATTGGCCTAAATTAGCACACACGAATTTTTGGATATTAAGACTTATGAATAGTAAGATTTTCTTCTTTACGCTACCCTAAGAACGTATTTAAGTATTTGCGGTGCATTGTCTCAAAAAGTAAGAATGAAGCGAAAAACCGCATGTCCGGACCTGCCAAGGATCACGTGACGAGCATTCACGTCATGGATCTTTGATAAAACAAAAAATAATGCATACATAATTTAACAGGGAAGAAATTAAAGAAAAAATGTAAAAACAAAAATATTCAATTAAATTACTATTTAGTTCAATTTAACTAATTTTATATGCTTCAAAAGCGACCGAAATCCAGTTAAAAGCGGCCAAAATGGCGTTATTAGATAGACAATAATGAAACACATTAGGTGCTATTTTATCAATTCTCGCCATAGGCCTTAAAGGAGTGGATTCTCAGGCGAAAAGTAGCGCAATCAGTAGATTACAGCTCAATCCACGACTACTGTGCCGATAACATTGTCTCAAACATATTCAACTATTCTAGCTCTTTTTTTTTTTTATTCACATTACAGAAAGATTTTCATACCACCACCGGCCTCAACCAGCGGCTCATCCTTTCACCGCTCTCTGACGTCACATGAACAAGTCTATTTGTCATCAAAACAATCTCTATTTTTGAACTAACCATATAAGTAAAAAAAAAAAAAACAGTAGACCGACTATAATGTACTTCCTTTATATTTAACGAAACTTCCTTCTTACCTTCCGACCCTCTTACCTCAACCCCATCCTCCCCTCCTCTCTAGTCATGTACTCTCTTTTCTATCTAGCCCCCTCTCTCCCCTCCCCCAACTCCCCTCCCCCTCCCCCACCACCTTTATTTTTCTCCCACTCCTATCATATTTATTTTTCATATTATCATCGTTGGTACCCGACGCGTTTAGTGCACGCGGCTAAAAAGTTTTATGGAAGCCTGGCCTTTGGCCATAATTACGGCTGGCTAATAGGCAGGGTGGACATCGGTGTCAGACTGGACTAGGGGTCAGTCAAGGCCCTCGGGCCTTCTTAGTTTATATTTTCTTCTGCTTTTTTTTTCCTTTTAAAATGTTCTTTTCCGCTATTCCAGTTTATTAATTTCATTTTTTTTTACTTAGATTTTTTTGTATTTTCGGAGGCACAATTAGAGTGACTGCCCTTGTGGTAATGATAATCTTTGAAATCTATTGGATAAATTTTATTTATGGAATTCTTCAAGGTATAATCTTTTCCGTATTTATTTATCCATATATTTTTCTATATATATATAAATATAATATATATTAATGTATCTACTTACTCATTTAGTTTATATATCTGTTTGATTTTCTACCCAATTATATGTCTGTCTATTCATTACTTGATCTATCTATTTCTAGGCAGACTTTATAAAGAATTTCGAATGGGTGACGTTAAAGAAAATTTAGTAGATATTTTACTATAAAATAAAAACATAGAAATAATGTGATAAATAAACTTAGTTGTCGCACAGTGTCTGATTTTCAAACTTGCAGTTGGGTAAAAAAAAATTCCAATCGCGGTGCGCCCGTTTAAGCGCAGGGGCATAGATGTCGCCCAAGTTGCAACTCTGTACGGCTGCTATTGCAAGGGACCCCCCTTTTGAAATGGGGGGGGGGGTAAGTTTGGCTACTTCAAAATTTTATGCAAGCTTCATGTTTTAGTAGTGAATAGTTTGGAACAACTAGTGTTGTATGGTAATAGTTTTTCAAAAAAGTTGTCTAATTACCTGAAAAGGCAACGGTACTCTAAAAAAAGTGTACACCTAGCCAATATTCCCTCTAAGGTATGGTATGAAGTGAGCAAAAAATGTTGTAACCGAGCGACATTTTGTTTGAGGCCAAAATGTGTGAGCGATTTAAGCGATATCGTCCGTCGGAGTGAGCGACGCTCTGAATCTCTGAATTCGTGTGAGCGATCGCTCACGCACTCAGCTTAGAGGGAACATTGCACCTAGCAATTTTTGGGTAACACGAATAGACAGGAAAACTAGGCAGCCCAATTTGGGCCTCCACAGCATAGGGGATCGGTAGCCAGCCACAAAACAAAAGGCTTTCTAGCACTTGTCATAGGCCCTGAGTTAAAATGATGTAACATTTTTGGGGATTTCCCAAACGAGGCCCCATTTTTCAAAGAATATTAGGGGGCCAAATATTTGCAAGCGACGGACCTAACAGAACTTCAGGCTAGTATCCCCATATTACCTTTGACTATGGCCTCTAAATGTACCTTTACCTTGGGTCACCCGAATGTACATTTACCCCAAAAACTTTATAAAGAATGTGACCGTATAGTTTCGGAAACCTCTGGTCTAGACTCGGTGTTCTCAACCGGGGGTGGGGGTACGAGCACCCCCAAGGGGAACGGGTAAGGCTATGCAGTGTTACGCAACGACATATAATTTTTCGATTTAAAACATCCAAGAAGTTGGAGAAGAACACCAGTTTACTCTAAACTTTGATGGGGTACCCGCTGAAATATTTTCGCACCGTTTTGGAGTATAGTCGCGAAAAAGGTTGAGGACCTCTGGTCTAGACTGTTTTGTTTAGCTGCTGTAACCTTGTTATTTTTCTTTGACCTTGAATGAATACAATATACTGGTCGATGGCAGTTTTACACACACACACACAAAATAATAATAAAACTGAGAGAACGTTTTCAAAATAAAATTACAATTACAGAACAAGAGGACTGTTTTTATTTAAAAAATAAAATAACAACACAACAACAACAACTGGCTGCGTGAAGGTTGTGTTTTGTTTAAATGGCACTGCCCACCCGCAATCTCGGGAACGAATCCAGCACATCTTGTCTCAATCCGATGCCTGGCGCCTTATCAATCCATACTGTATTCTCCGCCCCTGCCTGTCTGCGTCATCCTTAATTTCAGCCCTGCGCGGTGATCGCCAGCGAAAAAAAAAAGGGGGGGGGGGGGATTTTTTAAAAATAAACAAAGGGGAGTTAATTTTTAGCCTTTTGTTGTGTCCCCTTTTATTTTTTTATTTTTCTTGATTCTCATTGGTTAATTTTTTTTTAGTTTTTTTTTAGTTTTTCAGCCAGTAAATGTACAGATAACTGACTAGAATTTTTTTTTTTAGAGCCGTATTTTTACAGATTGGTCCCGGTCAATCAGTGCAAACCAAAGTATTATGTAGCTAGACCACAGAAGTAATCATTTATAATTGTGTCCTCGTCAAATATATATACTGCAACATGACCCGGTTATGTCACTTAAAACTAATCAATCCAGACTTGTTCCTACGATCAGGCAGGCTATGCAAAGTTTATTTATCGGACAAAAACTTGTGTTTAGATAGTGATGTTACTGCTCCACATCTCATCCGCGCGGCCGTCTCATAACAAGACCAGTGGTCCTCACATGGAATGCTGTGTCGTAACAAGACCAGTGGTCCTCACATGGAATGCAGTCTCGTAACATGACCAGTGGTCCTCACATAGACACCCAACGATAAAACATTTTCTCCTCCATTGTACAGTTTGTCATTTGACTATTAGCCGGTCCTATGTTATTGTTTTAATTGTCCTATTTTCATATAGTCTGCACCACTATGCACCACTCTGTACCACAAATTTAGTCCATTTTCGTTTGTTGGATTTCCCCCCCCCCCTCTCTCTCTCTCATTTTTCATTTATACTTTCTTTCTTACTATCTCTCCTTCACTTTTCTTTCTTTCATTCTTTCTTTCTTTTATTCTGTCCATCAATCTATCTTTTTTTCATTATTTTTTTATTATTTTTTTTCTATCGATCATGCTTTCTATCTTTCTTTCTATCTTTCTTTCTTTCGTTCTATCTTTCTTTCTTTCTTTCTATCTTTCTTTCTATCTTTCTTTCTATCTTTCTTTCTTTCTTTCTATCTTTCTTTCTTTCTTTCTTTCTATCTTTCTTTCTTTCTATCTTTCTTTCTTTCTATCTTTCTTTCTTTCTTTCTATATTTCTTTCTTTCTTTCTTTCTATCTTTCTTTCTTTCTTTCTTTCTATCTTTCTTTCTATCTTTCTTTCTTTCTATCTTTCTTTCTATCTTTCTTTCTATCTTTCTTTCTTTCTTTCTTTCTATCTTTATTTCTTTCTTTCTATCTTTCTTTCTATCTTTCTTTCTTTCTATCTATCTTTCTTTCTTTCTTTCTATCTTTCTTTCTTTCTTTCTATCTTTCTTTCTATCTTTCTTTCTATCTTTCTTTCTTTCCATCTTTCTTTCTTTCTATCTTTCTTTCATTCTTTCTTTCATTCTTTCTTTCATTCTTTCTTTCTTTTATTCTGTCCATCAATCTATCTTTTTTTCATTATTTTTTCATTATTTTTTTCTATTGATCATGCTTTCTATCTATCTTTCTGTCTTTCTTTGTATCTTTCTTTCTTTCTTTACTGTCGTTTCGTAATTCTCCCTTAGTTTCTATCTTTCCTCCATTCTTTTCTCTTTCTGTTTTTTCTGTCTATCTTTCCTTCATTCTTTTCTCTCTTATTTTCTGTCTATCTCATTTTCTATCCAACTTTATATTTTTCAATCTTTCCTTCTTTCTTTCCAGCACAATTTCATTTCGACCCAAGGTTCATTTTCTGATCGGTACCATTGTTAGTGACAATATATAAACACCACCACCCTCCCTCTCCCTCCCACCACACATACCGGCAACCCACCACCACCACTCTACACCCTCCTCCCACTCTCTTAAACAAGAGGAGCTTATCCAGAAAGAAATGGATTTTTGTTTCAATATTGCAAAGACTAAGAGGACAGTGGGTGGAGGGAGGAAAGGGGAGGGGGGGTCAAGAAATAGTTATTAGTGGAAAGATATTTTAGCAGAGACAGAACGAGAGATGAGAGGAAGGAGGAAGATATAGACTGAGTGAGAGATGAGAGAAGAAAGGTTTGATGATAGCAGTGGACTATGGACTTCAGAAGCAGGATTGTAGGTATAATACACGAGAGTATCAGGGAGTACGAGGGAATAGCAGGGAGTACAAGGGAATAGCAGGGAGTACAAGGGAATAGCAGGGAGTACATGGAAATAGCAGGGAGTAAAGGGAATAGCAGGGAGTACAAGGGAATAGCAGGGAGTACAAGGGAATACCAGGGAGTACATGGGAATAGCAGGGAGTACAAGGGAATACCAGTTAGTAAAAGGGAATAGCAGGGAGTACAAGGGAATAGCAGGGAGTACAAGGGAATAGCAGGGAGTACATGGGAATACCAGGGAGTACAAGGGAATACCAGGGAGTAATTTTTGTACAGAAAACAACGAATATTTATTAAAGTACCTGAATATGTATTTGTCTTTGTGTGTGTGTGTGTGTGTGTGTTACAGGGGTGCCTGGAGCTGACCTGAACATGATTCATGCATTTTCTTGGAGAATGGGCACCAAGTTATCTGAGATTGCTAAGGCCTAAGATTTGTGAGGGTGGCCCTGTTATGTATAATGTTAAGAGTAGACAAGATTCCAGTTCCCCCTTCATCCTCCTCCCCCTCCCCACCCCATTTCCAATTCTCGTACACAATATAACAACAATGAGACTCGAACACAAGACCTCAACAAACATATGGATCTTACTGCCTATCGGCCATCGAGCCGACCAGCTGTAACGTAAAATACTACAATTTAATTAACAAAAGTAAATTATTAAACTATTTTGAGATGCACAGTCCATTGCATCATAGATCTTTGCATTAGATCGATTATTTAAAAAAAAGAAAACTAAACTACAATCTAACATTAAGAAAACATATGTAAATAATAAATTATTTAGAATAGTCTATAGACATACAGTTTAATTAATTCGTTTCTTTTTCAATTATTATTATTATTATTTATATTATTTTTAAAGTTTATAGTTCTCCTTTTTTAAAAAAATTTCATTTCCATGGCAACAGTCAGCAAAAATGTGTGAAAAAAATATTTTGTGAAGATGGTATTTTTACAAACATCGTAAATTTGAAAAAAGTCACCAGATTCATTATTGAAAATTTAAATTCATTGAATTATTAAATATTTCAAACGCGCTGAAATAAAAATGTAAAACAGGAGTCCATTATGGCACTTTTATAATTACAAACAGCAGAAAGGCAAACCAACAGCAGACATGCAAACCAACAGCAGACATGCAAACCATCAGAAAACATGCAAACAAGCAGCAGACAGGCAAACAAGCAGCAGACAGGCAAACAAGCAGCAGACATGCAAACAAGCAGCAGACATGCAAACAAGCAGCAGACGAATGAAGAAGAAACAAAGACACGTAACAAACATAAATGTACAAATAAACAAACAGACTTAAGTAATACAAACTGAAGATAAACAATAAACAATAAACAAGATGA
Organism: Bulinus truncatus; assembly: GCA_021962125.1. NCBI lineage: Eukaryota > Metazoa > Mollusca > Gastropoda > Planorbidae > Bulinus > Bulinus truncatus. The sequence continues at coordinate 3,593,368 of JAGDYQ010000023.1, read as the reverse complement.
TACAAACATACAACAGAGGTTAACAGTAATGGGGGAGAAATCAACAAATAATATAGAGAGGTAAACTATACAGAGACAGATGGACAGATAAATTGTACAAAAAAAATGAGTTCATAAACTTTGATACAAACATTGACACAAACATTAACACAAACAGGCCCATAATGAAAAAAAGCGTGTGTGTTTTATACTTGATGAATGAAAGTTATCTCAACGTGTTTTCCATTCCCTGTGTATTTATGTTTTCCTCTTACTTTTAATAGTTATAAAATGAAAAGAGAATGTCTTGGCTTTCCTTGTCCGCAAGTGTCGTCTTCGCCTTTTGTAAATGAGCCATTTTAATGGTGGATGCCAGCAGTTCTACCCTGGAGGCAAATCCAAAATGATATTGATGCTGACACCATGGTGTGTGTGTGTGTGTCTGTGTGTGTGTGTGTGTGTGAATGTGTGTGTGTTTCACTTTCATTTTTTGGTTAGATATTTTACGGGACAATTTTGTATCTTTGTATCCCATCAATGTGTCTTACATCTTTGCGTTCCAACAATGTGTCTTACATCTTTGTATCCCATCAATGTGTCTTACATCTTTGCGTTCCAACAATGTGTCTTACATTTTTGTGTCCCATCAATGTGTCTTACAACTTTGTATCCCCATGAATGTGTCTTACATTTTTGTATCCCATCAATGTGTCTTACATTTTTGTATCCCACCAATGTGTCTTACATTTTTGTATCCCATCAATGTGTCTAACATCTTTGTATTCCATCAATGTGTCTTACTTCTTTGTATCCCATCAATGTGTCTTACATATTTGTATCCAAACAATGTGTCTAAATATTTGTATCCCATCAATGTGTCTTACATTTTTGTATCCCATCAATGTGTCTTACTTCTTTGTATCCAAACAATGTGTCTTACATTTTAGTATCCCATCAATGTGTCTTACATCTTTGTATCCAAACAATGTGTCTTACATCTTTGTATCCAAACAATGTGTCTTACATTTTTGTATCCCATCAATGTGTCTTACATCTTTGTATCCAAACAATGTGTCTTACATCTTTGTATCCCATCAATTTGTCTTACATTTTTGTATCCCATCAATGTGTCTTACATCTTTGTATCCAAACAATGTGTCTTACATTTTTGTATCCCATCAATGTGTCTTATATCTTTGTATCCAAACAATGTGTCTTACTTCTTTGTATCCCATCAATGTGTCTAACATCTTTGTATTCCATCAATTTGTCTTACATTTTTGTATCCCATCAATGTGTCTTACATCTTTGTATCCAAACAATGTGTCTTACATCTTTGTATCCCATCAATTTGTCTTACATTTTTGTATCCCATCAATGTGTCTTACATCTTTGTATCCAAACAATGTGTCTTACATTTTTGTATCCCATCAATGTGTCTTATATCTTTGTATCCAAACAATGTGTCTTACTTCTTTGTATCCCATCAATGTGTCTAACATCTTTGTATTCCATCAATTTGTCTTACATTTTTGTATCCCATCAATGTGTCTTACATCTTTGTATCCAAACAATGTGTCTTACATTTTTGTATCCCATCAATGTGTCTTACATCTTTGTATCCAAACAATGTGTCTTACTTCTTTGTATCCCATCAATGTGTCTTACATCTTTGTATCCCATCAATGTGTCTTACCTCTTTGTATCCAAACAATGTGTCTTACATCTTTGTATCCCAACTTGCGTCTATGTATTTCATCGGTATGTTTTTGTGCCCCATGGCTGTGTCTAATCTCTTTGTGCCCCATCAGTGTGTCTTACGTCTTCTGCTTCATCAGTGGGTTTTACGTCTTCTGTCCCATCAGTGTGTCTTACGTCTTCTGCTTCATCAGTGGGTTTTACATCTTCTGTCCCATCAGTGTGTCTTACGTCTTCTGCCCCATCAGTGTGTCTTAGGTCTTTGCGCCCCATTACTGTGCTTTAATTTTTTTTCACACGTGGTTTGGAGTAGCAACTACCATTGTGGCAGCAGGAAGTACCGATACTGCAAACCACGCGGCGTGCGGATGTCAGGTGTACGCTAACTGATGGTTATTTTGTACTTGTTAAATGTTCGATACCGCAGCGGATTCGAACTAAAGTAATCGATCTGTGGGGAAAAAAAAATTTATGTCGATTTCATCTGACCGGCGACATTGATCAAGCCGGACGACATTTCAAAGAGTACTTTAGTAGGCGGACACTGTAGGGCTTATGGCGCGAAGGAGGGGGGTGGGGGAACAAGCCGTTGCTGGTGAGAGTATGTGGGTGTTCTGATGTGTAAAATTATGTATTTTTCTTTTTTTTTTTAAACTCACGTGTCTACATGTTCAGTTTTCAGGGGGCGGGGGTGGAGTCATTCCAAGTTATGTATGTAATTAAAGATGGTCGTAATTTTATATCGATTCGAGTACTGATTTTAAAATCACACACATAGCTGTGGTAATTGTGTGTCAAATATGGCCCGTGATGCAGGGCACTCTTGGGGTATAGTTGACCCACCCTCCCCCCCCCACCCCAGAAAAGGGGGAAAAAATGATTCCCACTCACACACACACACGCACATACACATAACCCCATCCGTAATAAAAAAAAATGTGCTCGCGTTACGAGATAACAACACATGTTGAGTCAAATAATTCCATCATTTGTATTGGCTGCTGCATCAAATCCTGAATGGTAGGTGAATATTCCATAGCTGGACTGTCCGATTTTCAACCAAAAAATTCTACTAAGAAGGATCCAAATTCTAAAACCTTGGACATCTGGTCTGGGATACTTTTGTTTGTGTAGCACAGTGATTTCTAAATATTTTGTTTAAGTCGCGGGGGGGGGGGCACTAAATCTTTTTATATTTTACATCCGAACATTAACGGCGCGTTTACTTTAGAGCAAGAATTTTTTTTTTTTTGTTTTTCAACAAGCACAATGAATATAAAAAAAAAAAAAATTAAAAACAAAAGTTATAAAAAACTTAATTTTTTTTATTGGGGGTGGGGGTGGTGGGGTGGGGGGTGTGAGTAAACAAACACTGACATGCGCGCTGTTGGAAAGTGAAACTTTTTTCCTTAAGAAAAAAAGAGAATAGAATTCTATTCCATCAAAAAGCTGTAAAAAATTTGGTTTCATGGATACGCAAGGCGGAGAATCCGGGTTAAACAAACAACAAACCTTTGCACTTTTCCATTCATCTGCGTATTTTAAAAAAATGGTAGACCACCCCAATGTTCCCTCTAAGCTGAGCGCGTGAGCGATCGCTTACACGAATTCAGAGCGTCGCTCATATTATAGTACGATCGCTCACTCCGACGGACGACATCGCTTAAATCGCTCACAAATTTTGGCCTCAAAACAAAATGTCGCTCAGAGACAAAATTTTTTGCTCACATCATACCACACCTTAGAGGATACATTGGACCACCCCCTCTCTCTCTCTCTAATGGCCTACTCACCAACCCAGTTATCTTACCGGTGGCTCTTCTAGCCTACTCACCAACCAAGTTATCTCACCGGTGGCTCTTCTAGCCTACTCACCAACCCATTTATCTCAACAGTGGCTCTTCTAGCCTACTCACCAACCCATTTATCTCAACAGTGGCTCTTCTAACCTACTCACCAACCCATTTATCTCACCGGTGGCTCTTCTAACCTACTCACCAACCCATTTATCTCAACAGTGGCTCTTCTAGCCTACTCACCAACCCATTTATCTCAACAGTGGCTCTTCTAGCCTACTCACCAACCCATTTATCTCACCGGTGGCACTTCTAACTTACTCACCAACCCAGTTATCTCACCGGTGGCTCTACTAGCCTACTCACCAACCCATTTATCTCAACAGTGGCTCTTCTAGCCTACTCACCAACCCATTTATCTCACCGGTGGCACTTCTAACCTACTCGCCAACCCAGTTATCTCACAGATGGCTCTACTAGCCTACTCACCAACCCAGTTATCTCACCGGTGGCTCTACTAGCCTACTCACCCACTGAGTTGTTTCACAGTCGTCTCAAATACTATTGACTAAAAATGATTCTCAAACGTATGACCCTCCCACAACTTTCAGTCTTTACTTCACCCCCCCCCTTCCCCCTTTCCAATCCCCCTCCCCACCAAAAAAAAAATCACCCATCCCCTACACCACCCCCGCCCCCATGCCAAGCCTACATAATGCCACTGCGTTCTTTTTTTTTTTTTTGTGTTTTGTTTTGTTTAATAACTTGAACTCCGAAGACCAACAATTTGATCAATATACTTTCTTCAGTTTTTTTTTTTCACCCACACACATTCTATCTTATGCTTTCATTCTTTCCTCTTTTCTTTCCCTCATTTCTCTGTGTAGGTCAGTAGAAAATGACCATAAGGAGCTGGTCCCATGGTAGCCGGAATTTCTCTCCTCATTCAAAAGAGCGCTCAGATTGACATATTTTTTTTTTGCTTGCACGAGGCATTCGTTCATTTGGCGAGAGGAATGTCAAGTAATAGTTTGTTTTAAACGGTTTGTTTTTAAATGGAATGTAGTTCAAGTAAGAAATGGTAAATGCATGTGGGAGTGTCGGTGTAACTGGTGTGTGTGTGTGTGTGTCGGTTTAGCTGGTGTGTGTGTGTGTCGGTGTAACTGGTGTGTTTGAGTGTCGGTGTAACTGGTGTGTTTGAGTGTCGGTTAGGGTGATAACTATTTTCATTATTTTTCGTAACGAAACTGAAACCCCTCACATTCGAGGAACAATTATATGTAGATGACAGTAGCAACATTAATTTTTTTTTAAATTGAAAAAAGTTCCCCCTATTTTTAATTTTTCGTTCACATATCGCGCAGTTTGAACTCGCCCCAGCTTGGGGTGAGTTCACAATATATAACTATTTCATTATTGTTATAACTTCTTTTATTTTCTGTTTCAGGTGCAAATATATAATATATATTCTGGAATATTTTAGAACATTGTGGAATATTTTTGAATATTTTGGATAAACTATCTCGTTTTCAGTGCAAGATTGCAAGTCTTACTGTCAGGATAGTGAAAGTAGATAGACATGGATAGATAGAAAGACATATTGTTAGACAGATAGACAGATAGGCTAAACAATCTCACACGGATGCCTACAAACCGTCAAATTCTTGGAAACTTCACTTTTCTGTTCAATAGCCAGAAACGGCGACTGGATCGAATCAAAATTATGATTACGGATATAGAACATTGCTTTGGAGGGAAATTCTAGACTTTCCACTATTATCCAGCGCACTCATCAGAAAGAAACTCAATTGCCTGATTGATTTATATGACAAAAACAAAAAGAATCCGTCTGATAAATTTACTACAACACTTTCTCAGTTATTTGATGTCACCAACGTTAATGGAGAATGGAAAAGCACGGAGGATAAAGAACTCTAACAGAGGCAAGTTAAGAGTGGAGGAAAGATTGGTTATTCAATGGTCAAACAAGCCCCTTTGGAATCAATCCACCCAAGAAAACGAATCCGACTATCAAAAACCCAATCACAAGCCAGTTCTTCTCAATCGCAACCTATACAAACACATACAACTGTCTCAGAATCTTCGGATTCTGAAACCTCTGCTTCTTCACCCGACTTGCCAACCTATTCTTCCACGTCATCTCCTGAATGCAAACCGAAATACCAAAGAGCAAGCACTACAACAGCGGGTTTGCTAGTACTGCAAAACAACATTTCTACACATAAAGCATATGATGTTCTTGCAACCATTGCTGTACAGGGTCACGATGTGCCAGTTCCAAGTCAGGCGGGTGTCTGGAAACGAGTAATCTCTGTAGGACGTAAAATGAAAACCAAAATTGTTCAAAAACTTCAAAGCAAAGAACTCTATTGTCTCCAGTTTGATGGTAAAAGAGTTCAAGGGGAAGAGTATCAAGTAGTTCTGCTGAAAAATATGACAACCGAAATCAAACTTGGTATTATTAAATGTGAGAGTGGTTCTGCCGCGGCCATTCACAAGGAACTACATCAGCTACTTGATGAATATGATGCTTGGAAAAATATTGGCATGATAATATGCGACACGACCGCAGTAAATACTGGTCGTTTGCATGGGATTGTAAAGCTCATACAGGATGATGTCTTGAGCAAGGGCTTTCAGAAGCCACAATATATTGGGTGTCAGCACCATGTACTCGACCTCCTTTTGAAACATGTCATGAATTTTTTTATCCAAGAGCCAACGAGCAAACCAAAACTCAACTATTCCTTCATTGACCAATTACCACAAAACTATGTCACTCTTCAGGCTGATTACCGCCTCGTTGCGACAGATGATGTTAGCACAGACGAGAACCCTGGATGGCGAGATGATTTCAAGTTCTTATATGAATTATGTCAGGCATATCGTCATTACAAAACAACTTCACGTTGGCCTCGCATCAACTGGAAGAAACTACCAAATTTACACCAGGCAAGATGGAACTCACGTGCGATATATACTGTTATATCATTTTTTCTGATACCAGAGTGGCGCAACATCCTCACTCCTGCCTGCAACTTCATTTGCTACGAATGGGCAAATGCTTGGTTCCATTCTCAACACTATAATGAAGCGTCCTTCAATGAACTGTTTACCTCACTCATCAGGATAAAATGCAAGAAGGCAATTAAGTGTTTAAAGACCCATTGGTCAGTCGAAAAGTCATTAATTGACATTCCCAGATCTAACCAAATTGCTGAACGTGCTGTGAAACTGATGGAGGAACTTCATGCAAAATCGAGAAAATTTCAATTTTTGAAATCTGAAGTTCATAGGAAAAAATATGTTTTAAACATTTCTTGTACATTCTGTACATATTACTAACTGATCTGTATCTTATTTGTTAATAAAAGTTGATTAGTTATTATTATTACTCTTTTGAGTTAAGCTAAAAAAAATAATGTCCTTTTTTTTGAAAAAAGAAATATTTTTCCACTTTTTTCTTCCGAAAAAGGGGGAGGAGGGGGAACTTTTTTAAAAAAAATCAAAAATGCAATTGATATTCTTAAATTACACATAAAAGTTCCTCGATTGCAAGTGGTTTCATAAAAAATATTTTTTTTGTTATCACCCTAGTGTCGGTTTAGCTGGTATGTGAGTGTGTCGGTGTAACTGGTGTGTGTGTGTGTCGGTTTAGCTGGTGTGTGTGTGTGTGTCATTGTAGTTGGTGTGTCTGTGTCGGTGTAGCTGGTGTGTCGTGTGTGTGTCTATGTGGTGTAAAAAAAAAGACATTTCAAATACAGATATGACGACTAATAAAGTACATAACATCAAGAATATATAATAAAGTACATGGTATCAAAAATATCTAATAAAGTACATGGCATCAGAAATATTTTATAAAGTACATAGCATCAAGAATATATAATAAAGTACATGGCATCAAGATTATCTAGTACACGATGCACAGTATATGACTTGAAGTTTGTTAAGCACACACTGGCATACATATACAGTTCAGCTAATTATTATTCACGTCTCAGCATGCACGAGATGCCAATCAATTGATCACTATGTACAACTGTTTTCTTGCGGTGCCTTTCTTTGACCTAACCCCCCCCCCCCCACTTTTCCCTCCATAAACACGTAGTCTGTAGCTATGGGGGCACAACGAAAGATATATATATATATATATATATATATATATATATATATATACAGAGAGAGAGAGAGAGAGAGAGAGAGAGAGAGATGACTGGACTCGCTAGGATTTGAACCTGTTACAGCATGCAACATCGGGTTACGACACGAAGACAGGGCTCAGCGAGTTTGCCGGTCAACTAATCACTGAATTCAAATGAAGTAGACGTTTAGGTAGGGGATGTGTTTGTGTGGTGTGTGGGGTGTGTGTGTGGTGTGTGTGGTGGGCGGGGGAGGGGAGAACTCGCGTAGGTGGACTGGAGAATCCAATCGTTTTTAAAAAAAAAAAAACAATTCTTTGTCTGCTGTTTTTATTCCCTGTTATAAAAATTAAGTTGTACATTAGTGTACATTAGTACCCCCGCGGTTGACCAGGACAGGACGGCCTCTAATGGACCTGTCTGACCATCATCAGACTCAATCTAAGCTACCTGAGAGTTGGAGGTACTAATACTGCCGACGACCAGGTGAATGGTAAATGCATTCTATTGATTGAACCAAACGAAGTATTTAGCAAGGATGTGAGGCTAAGGGGGATATAGGGCGTAGAGCGAGACCTGCCCGTCAATTAGTGGACAGATAAAAAGAAAAGTTAACCTTTAAACATACCTTTTTTTTTGGTTTTATTGTTTTATTGTTAGAAAGTATAATATCATTTATATAGACGTAGCTCAAAATCAGAATCTTTTTTTTTTTTCTAAATTGTCTATCGGGTGCCTACACCATTGGACTAGTACTTCAGGCACATACAAGTCATAGTACTTCACACAAATACAAGTCATAGTACTTCACGCACATACAAGTCATAGTACTTCACACACATACAAGTCATAGTACTTCACGCACATACAAGTCATAGTACTTCACGCACATACAAGTCATAGTACTTCACACACATACAAGTCATAGTACTTCACACACATGCAAGTCATAGTACTTCACACACATACAAGTCATAGTACTTCACACACAAAGTCATGGTACTTCACACACATACAAGTCATAGTACTTCACGCACATACAAGTCATAGTACTTCACACACATACAAGTCATAGTACTTCACACACAAACAAGTCATAGTACTTCACACACAAACAAGTCATAGTACTTTACACACATACAAGTCATAGTACTTCACACACAAACAAGTCATAGTACTCCCAGGCCCGTAGCGGGCCCCAGTGTTTTGTCTGCCCCCCTCTGCTTATTTGTTCTACTTAGCAAAATATATTACCTGCCACCCCCCCCCCCCGCTATTGCCTGGCCCCTGCTGTAGAATTTTCACGCTACGGGGCTGAGTACTCCACACACATACACACAAGTCAATTTACACAACCGTACGTTTCAATACACACACAATTACCGCCGAGTAAGTCTTATAATCCAACATTTTACCATTTTCGATTTTTTTTAATTTATTTATTTAAATCTGAGCTTTTAAAACCACCGGATCATATCTCTCTCACACTTTTCTTCTTCCATCCTGGGATGACACCTCTGGTAAAGCGAAAACCAAAAAAACAAAAACCGTATGCCCCTCTGGTTTGTTAACACCGACATCGACAATGTTAACATTTCCACACCCTTTTTTTTTAAATGAAGGGGTGGTGGATGAGTAAGGGAGGAGTAGACTCTCCTTAGAGGATTGTCTCTCTCTCTATCTCCCCCTCCCTTTTACCTTGTGACAAACATTTTAAAAGATGACGGTCCAAGCCTGGAAAGTAATGGGGATTAGGTGCTCCCCATTTTAAACACGCGCACACTCGCGCACACACAAACACACATGGGTGACAGACAGAGAGAGATAGAGAGAGAGAGAATGGGTGGTGGGTGGGGGCAAGACGGAGAGAGAAACCGGCCATAGTCTCTACATTAGTGTTTGTACCGAGTGTCGCGGGACTTGGGGGTGTTGATAGGTTGTTGTAGGGATCAGCAGAACACAAACATAACACGGTTTGTTGTTGTTGTTGTTGTTCTGATATTGTATTGGAAAACATTTCCAGTTCACCTTCTAGTCTTGTATACAGCTGGTTTGTTCATCTCCAGTTCACCTTCTAGTCTGGTATACAGCTGGTTTTGTTCATCTCCAGTTCACCTTCTGGTCTTGTATACAGCTGGTTTGTTCATCTCCAGTTCATCTTCTAGTCTGGTATACAGCTGGTTTTTTGTTTTAGTTTTTTTTTTAATCAGTGGTTCACAAAATATGTATTAAGGGGTCAATGCGATAACGAGATGATATCGCTACATCCGTAAACGGAACTGTGAACACTGTGGTGGTGGGGGGGGGATGGGGGGAAGGGGAGGTAGTATCCAGAATTTGAGGCTCGTTCTACATTCCCCAGCGCTGCTGTAGCTGTGGTGCTCACGGGGGAGCGGGGGCTATACGGGGATGTCAATGCATGGGGTCTGAACCCCTGACACACACACACACACACACATACACACACACATACACACACACACACACACATACACACACACATACACACACACAATTATTTAACAGAGACGGGCGTGTGCACGGGGCGGATGTATTAGGTGGGTGTACCCGGGCCCCCGATGTCGTCAACTTAAAAAAAAGTAAACCGATCCTAATCTGCTACTGAGTCAGAATTGTTGAATTAAAACAACAACAGCTTCGGATTTTTTTTTCCATGCAATTTATTTATTTAATTATTTGTTTATTTGTTTGTTTATTTGTTTAATTATTTGTTTATTTGTTTGTTTATTTGTTTGATTATTTGTTTATTTGTTTGTTTATTTATTTAATTATTCGTTTATTTGTTTGTTTATTTATTTAATTATTCGTTTATTTGTTTGTTTATTTATTTAATTATTTGTTTATTTGTTTTTTATTTGTTTGATTATTGGTTTATTTGTTTGTTTATTTATTTAATTATTCGTTTATTTGTTTGTTTATTTATTTAATTATTCGTTTATTTGTTTGTTTATTTATTTAATTATTTGTTTATTTGTTTGTTTATTTATTTAATTATTTGTTTATTTGTTTGTTTATTTATTTAATTATGTGTTTATTTGTTTGTTTATTCATTTAATTATTTGTTTATTTGTTTGTTTATTTGTTTGTTTATTTGTTTAATTATTTGTTTTTTTGTTTGTTTATTTGTTTAATTATTTGTTTATTTGTTTGTTTATTTGTTTAATTATTTGTTTATTTGTTTGTTTATTTATTTGATTATTTGTTTATTTGTTTGTTAATTAATTAATTTATTATTTTTAGTCTAAGAAAAATAAAGCAGAATAAAATAATTCATCTACTGACAATGTACAGGCTATAATACATCTACTGACAATATACAGGTTATAATACATCTACTGACAATATACAGGCTATAATACATCTACTGACAATATACAGGCTATAATACATCTACTGACAATATACAGGCTATAATACATCTACTGACAATATACAGGCTATATTTCGGCTTTTTATTTATTTTTTCTTGTTTGTTTTATCCTTCACCCACTATCTCCCCCTCCCTCAGCACACCAATTACACACCCCATCCCTTCATATTTCCATTATAACAAAGTCTGACAGTCCACGATACATTACAGTTGATACATTAAACAGACTCAAACGTTACAGAATAAAAAATAAATAAATAAATAAAAAACATCGTGGGAGCTCATTTCGGACGGGTCAGTGTGCTAGTTAAATCTCGGAATAATTGGACGAAATCTGGACAGCCAGGTTCTATAATATGTGCATAGTAAATGTCTGATAGTGATCCCATGTCTACTGGTGATCCCTTGAAGAATAAACACGAAGAACAAAAAAAAAAAGTACATCTCTTCCTAGTGTATCTATAGAGTATCTAATCTCCATCGGGTGATTTTTTTTTTTTTAATTTTAAAAAGCTATTCTTATAGGAGGCCGGCGATACTGTCATAGTCGCTTGCCAATAATTTAACACGTCGTTTGGTAATAATTTTTTTTATCATTGAAATGGACACTTTAAAAAAATTGGAATCAGACAGACAGACAGACAGACAGACAGACAGACAGACAGACAGATAGATAGATAGATAGATAGATAGATAGATAGATAGATAGATAGATAGATAGATAGATAGACAGACAGACAGACAGACAGACAGACAGACAGACATACAGACAGACAGACAGTAACGATTTTCTACTACCGTGGCACAAGGGTTCGATACTAAACACACGAAAATCTAAATTGCTCTGTCGATACTACGTTAACTGAATCGTCTTTAACAAAAAATCTTCAAGTCATTTTGAAACATAAAGGTAAATAAAAAAATTCTGCAGTGTCTATGTCTGTCTGTCTCTCTGTCTCTCTCTCTCTCTTTCTCTGTAACTCTTTGAGTTTCTCTCTTTGTTCTCTCTCTCTATCTCTCTCTCTCTCTCTCTCTCTCTCTCTCTCTCTCTCTCTGTGTGTGTGTGTGTATGTCGCTCTGTATATATCCAACCTAGTCATATATATATATATATATATATGTATATATATATATATATATATATATCTAACTTTGTATCTGTCTGCCTTACTGTTCGTCCGTCCATTCATTTGCTTGATATAATAAAAAGCTGCAGTTTCCCTTTCAAACTTACTTTCCCATGTCCTCATTTTTTTTTTTATTTATTTTAAGAAAGAAAAAAAAAAGTTGTGCTAGCCAGTGGCTATTCTGACCTAAACTCCTTTAACGAGTTTAATTCTTTTCTTTTCCTTGCCGCTTGCCACCACCTCTCCCCCTCCATTGGTCCCACATCTCTAGCCCACTGACCCAACCTAATCTTAGGGCGATCTGTCCATCAGCCCGACACTCTAAATGACACAGGGGCGATCTCTGGACTCGACTTGGGAGGGAGGGTGTCAAAATTGGGGTGAGGGAGGGGGGCGAGGCTTATATCGGATATACAGAGACTGCTAGTTGAAAAAAAAAACCCCAAGAAGCACTCAGCCAATTATACAGAAAAAAACTGACCGAGGTTCATTGATTCTATTATTTAACTCTTGTTTTGAGCTGTACATCAGCTTTGCCAGATGTTTTTTTTTTTAACGAAATCCGGCTTATCTCAATGAGCAATTAAGAACCGGCCAAGCTTGTAAAAATTGACAAGGAATGTCACATTGTACTCCAATTTGTAGATTTTAAGCTTCACTTGTACCCTTGCAAAAAGTTAGATTCCCTTAGGTTTGATCAGTAGGCTAAGTTATTTTTGGTTTCGGACAGATCCGATTTTATCATGATTTTTATTACTATTGTTTACGTTTGACGAGTTTAAACTGGAATACTGTTGTATTAATTCTTTACTTTCGATTTAACGCAGAAACCACACCGCTATCAATTATATAGACTATTATTTTATGTATGTATTTGCGTAGTATAAAACGTGCAAGCCTTCTAACACCCGCTAATCCGCCAGTGAGTAAAAACTCCCGCCCAAACTGGCGGGAAGCCGCTAATATAGGAACTTTGCTGTAGAATCCGACAAGTCCGATACATACATACATTTTGAAGATAATATGTGTTTTAATACTATAGCTATATGAAACATAGTTAATTTCTCCATCATTAATAACATTTTTGTTACAATAAAATGCGCTTATTTTAAAGAAATGTGTCTTGGTCGGAAGCCCCAAGTAGTCTTAGATATATATATATATATATATATATATATATATTTATATATATATATATAATACGTCTTAATTCATCCTTTACTACTATATTTAATACGTCTTAAATCATCCTTTACTACTATATTTAATACGTCTCAATTCATCCTTTACTACTATATTTAATACGTCTCAATTCATCCTTTACTACTATATTTAATACGTCTCAATTCATCCTTTACTACTATATTTAATACGTCTTAATTCATCCTTTACTACTATATTTAATACGTCTCAATTCATCCTTTACTACTATATTTAATACGTCTCAATTCATCCTTTACTACTATATTTAATACGTCTCAATTCATTTACTACTATATTTAATACGTCTCAATTCATCCTTTACTACTATATTTAATACGTCTCAATTCATCCTTTACTACTATATTTAATACGTCTCAATTCATCCTTTACTACTATATTTAATACGTCTCAATTCATCCTTTACTACTATATTTAATACGTCTCAATTCATCCTTTACTACTATATTTAATACGTCTCAATTCATCCTTTACTACTATATTTAATACGTCTCAATTCATCCTTTACTACTATATTTAATACGTCTCAATTCATCCTTTACTACTATATTTAATACGTCTCAATTCATCCTTTACTACTATATTTAATACGTCTCAATTCATCCTTTACTACTATATTTAATACGTCTTCAATTCATCCTTTACTACTATATTTAATACGTCTCAATTCATCCTTTACTACTATATTTAATACGTCTCAATTCATCCTTTACTACTATATTTAATACGTCTCAATTCATCCTTTACTACTATATTTAATACGTCTCAATTCATCCTTTACTACTATATTTAATACGTCTCAATTCATCCTTTACTACTATATTTAATACGTCTCAATTCATCCTTTACTACTATATTTAATACGTCTTAATTCATCCTTTACTACTATATTTAATACGTCTCAATTCATCCTTTACTACTATATTTAATACGTCTCAATTCATCCTTTACTACTATATTTAATACGTCTTAATTAATCCTTTACTACTATACAGGCCAACCACAATCCTTGGTGACGTCACTGAAACCGTGGCCGTGAGATGTCTCTGAGAATAGACTTTTTTCTTTTTTAGTATATGGAAATAAAAATTTAAAAAAGCAAAAAAATCTGCTAATAAACTGTGTGGGTTAAAGGATGTGAGGTCAACTTATGCTGTAAATTTCGCAAATCTCACTGTCCACAGCTGGCTAAATGAATTGATATCGACTGAATGATAGAGAAAATTGCATTATGTGTTTATGTGCTTAAATATGTTGCGTGTGTACGAGTTAGTGTGTATTTGAATGTGTGTCTATTTGTGCGTCTTTGTGTATGCGTGTGTCTATCTGTGCGTCTGTCTGTATGTGTGTGTGTGTCAATGTAATTGTGCGCCTGTGTGTCTGTGTGTGTATCTATGTGTTAGAAGAGTATGTCTGTGTGTATGCGTGTGTCTATTTGTGCGTCTATGTGTGTATCTATATGTTAGTGTATGTCTAGTTGTGTGTTTGGATGCGTGCGTTTATGTATGTGTGTGTGGGGGGGGAGAGGGGTGATGTTTTATGTTTTATTTATTCTTTTATCTTTAAATTTCTTCACCAAAACTCTGGAAATGGGTTCGTTTTAACAATCTGGTGACAATTAAATGAAAAAAGAAAAAAAAAAAGACATTGAAAATTGCTGAGACCTGGTCAGTGGTTTGATGGGGATGGGAGGTGGGGTGGGGGTGGAGGGTGAGTTGGATTGGACCAGTGTGTAGTACCGCTAAAAACAACAATTTAATAAAATACACTGTCGACCACCGACCGCTTTAGTTTTGACCCAAAACGCTTTGAATTAATAATGAAACT
This sequence comes from Bulinus truncatus, assembly GCA_021962125.1. NCBI lineage: Eukaryota > Metazoa > Mollusca > Gastropoda > Planorbidae > Bulinus > Bulinus truncatus. The sequence goes on along the minus strand of JAGDYQ010000023.1, from coordinate 3,578,166 downwards.
AACAAAACTGACAATCGTGAGTTCTAGTCAAAACAGATAGCTCAGTTTTGAGGTTTTAACAAAAAAAAAAATTTTTTTTTTTAATTGATGGTGAGCGATGGAGGGAAAGGGGGTGTGTGGAGGTGGGTGAGGGGTTGGGGTGGATAAAATCTGGATGGATACCGCTCTACCGAGCTAGACAAGGGTGAGGCGAGGTGAGTGTAGGGGAGGGGGTGTTGGGGGGTGGAGAGGGAAATGAAGGTTGATCTGAAAGGGAGATCACTCTATTGGTCACCCGACTTGCACCTCAGACATCGATCTTGTTCAGTGTGTGTGCGCCAGTGCCAGTGTGTGTGTGTGTGTGTGCTTGCGTGGATGTCTGTGTGTATGACACCCCCCCTCCCTCCCCCCTCCTTTTTCTCTCTTCACCCTCCCATTCCGCCGCCTTCTCCTTCATTTCACATTAGAACTATTTTTTTCCCGTCTCCTATAGTACCATTCTCGCTATACTGCAATATCCCAGCACCCCGCTAGTCCCCGTGGATTGATAGGGCAAAAAAAAAAAAGTGAAATATCTTTTTCTTCCCCCCCCCCCTTTCATTTCAAAACAAAGCTGTCTACTTTACTGCTGCTGGATGACATAGTTTGGGAACTTTTCTCTTAATCCATTTCATCTTGTAATCATATAAATCTAATTTGTCTTTCAATATTATGGTAATTGATTAGGAATAAGTATATAAATAATATCGTTATATTATTTGCACATTGAACTGGAAGGCCGCAATTTAACATCAAAGAGCCGCATTTACACTTTTAGGGCCCTAAGCCAACAAACATTTGAGGCCCCATTTTGAAAAAAAAAACATAGCTATGTTTTTTCGTATAGTACTCATCATTTTGGGGCCTCTTATTTCGAGTGCCCCCAGGCCACGGCCTAATCCGCCTGTCAACCCGCCCTATTGATAGAGACATCAGTCGGAATCTTCAGTATGTAGATCTCATAAATGACTTATCTATTCTGCTGCTATGACATGCTAATTGAAATATTCACACAAACTCGGTGTTTCGCTGCGCAGCATCCAAAATTTACATATTCACTGCGCAGCATCAAACATTTACATATTTACTGCGCAGCATCACAAATTTACATATTCACTGCGTTTTGCTATTTTTTTCACGCAGGTGCTGTTTGTAATTATAGTAAACACAACAAAACGGCTGGATCGATTTGAATAGACTATCATTTACATCAATATATAAGTATGTCATTGCAGTTATAAATAAATAAGATACATAATTAGCGAGGCATCGCACCAATTTAGTCTTACCATATTTTGCTCTTTGGTAAACAAAACCAAATAACTGTTTATAACATTAATGTCAAAATTCATGTATATTTCTAACAAAACTATACTTAAAATATAACAATTTTTTTTTTTAAAATGTAACTTAAAAAAAATTTTATCCTCAACAACAGCTTATTTATGTCCAGTATATAAATCTCACTTTATTAATCGTTAAGTTTCTACATTTGATGTATTGATGCCCAGTTTCGGATACACAAGTAAACAAGCATCCAATAATGGCGAAGACTCTACTTTAAGACTATCAATGAATCTAATATAATAATAGCAGTCTCATGTCTGCGTTAGATCGAAAGTAAAGAATTTTGAATACAACAGTACTCCAGTTTAAAATATTAATCATGGCTTCTTCCCGGCTCGGTATCCAAAGGCTTTGCAGGGTACCGCTCAGTGGCGAGACGTGAGTGTTGCCGGTCTAACTCTTTGAGAAAAATTGATTGTTGTTTTTATAGCTATATACAAAGCACAAACGAACAAAGATCTATATATTTGTATAAAGTATTGGACTAACAACATATACAATTTATAAACAATACAGCTAGTATTAAAATATGATTGGTGTGAACTTTATTTATAATAGAGCTCGTATCTCATAATTCAGTGATATAAATTAAGATATAAATTAAGATGTAAATTAAGAAGATTTTTTAAAAATCTCTTATAACTATTCAGAACAGGTGTATCGTACAGCTAAAACAACAATTTAATACAATACTTAAAAAAAATATGTTATAGTTTAAACAAGTGTTACTGTCCATCACATGTATGTTGCAGATAGTGATGTAAGCATTTTTATCGATTCTATTATGATTTCAAATATTTTTCGAGTCTTTAGATTCCGATACAATTTTCTGATATACGTGAGATTAACAGACTGGACAGAAAGTTCCAGTTGCTGGTAGAAACTCGAAGATTCAACTGACAGCGAATTAGTTGACAGTCGGAAAATTTAGGCTGAAATTCCCTGATTTCGGTTCTTACATATTTTTGAGAATATATCTGTTATATTTTACGAGAATGTTATAGTCCACACACACATATTCTAGTCCTCTTATAATTATAGATTATGGTCCACATATAGATTATAGTCCACAAAAATCTCATATGTTATAGTCTACATATTTGTTACAGTCCACTTATACCATATAATCAACATAACTATTATAACCATCATTAATGTAGTGGCAAACATAAATGTCATAGTCCACATACATGCATATAGCCCCCCCCCCCCCACGCTTGACACTTAACGAAATCAGGTATACCAATAATCGCCTGGCGTATTCTAAACTGGTAGTCTATCGCTGCTAGTAAAAGATCGTCCAAGAAAGATGTGAAGTCTTGATGCCAGCATGGTAAGATTTCAGAATTTTGCTTCGAGCCAACAGTAGAGGAGTGGGAAGGAAGGGGAGGGGGGGAACCTTACTGTTTATCTTCTTAACTTTATATCTTTTATCTCTCTTTATTTTCACATTTTCTATCATTCCTCGCTACATTTCTTTCATTCAAATTCTTTTTGTTATTCTTTTTTTTTATTTGTTTTTTTTTCATCCTCTCAATTTCATCGGAGAAAGTGACTTTTTATTTTTGCCATTGACTGTTTCTGTTTTGGTTTCTCTTGTTTGATACATTGGCGTAGTCAACAGGGGTTTGTGTGTGTGTGTGTGTGTGTGTGTGTATGTGTGTGTGTGTGTGTGTGCTCAGATTAGCATGACAAGTAGATTGTGTTCATGGCTGTGACAAATTCCGCAGCAAACAAAAAACAACTAGTAAACATATATTATCATCTTAAGTGGGATGGCAATGAGTTCGTACAGCTTAACTTATTCCCTGTACTCTCTATCGGGTACACTCTAGGCCACTATCTATCGGCCACACTCTTGGCCACTCTCTCGGACACTTTCTTTCTGCCACACTCGGCCAGAGTCCCTCAACCACACTCGGCCATACTCTCTTGGAACAATCTATCAGCCGCATTCTCCTGGCCACTCTCTTGCAAACAAGATCTCAGCCACACTCTCTCTGCCTCATTCGGCCACACTCACTCGTCAACACTCTATCAGCCACACTCTCTCTGCCACACTCGGCCACTATCTCTGCCACACTCGACCACACTCTCTCTGCCACACTCGGCCACAATCTCTCTGCCACACTCGACCACACTCTCTCGTCAACACTCTATCAGCCACACTCTCTCTGCCACACTCGACCACACTCTCTCTGCCACACTCGACCACACTCTCTCTGTCACACTCAGCCACACTCCCTCTGCCACAATCTCGGCCAAACTCACTCGAAAACATTCTATCAGCCACACTCTCTCTGTCACACTCAGCCACACACTCACTCTGCCACACTCGGCCACACTCTCTCTGCCACACTCAGCCACACACTCACTCTGCCACACTCGGCCACACTCTCTCTGCCACACTCGGTCACACTCACTCGGAAACACTCTATCAGCCACGCTCTCTCTCTGCCACACTCGGCCACAACCTCTCGGATCAATCTCTCGACGACATTCTCATGGCCACACTCTCTCGGCCACACTATTTCGGCCACTCGATGTCTTCTCTGTATTTTCATGCAAATTTTAATATACGCAAATATTTTAAATTGTTTATTTATTACATTCTTATTTCACCATCTCTCACAACTTATTGGGTTTTCTTTTGTGTCTGTTTGTCACACCCTTGAAAAAACCGATGAATAGTTCGCGCATTTCGATTTCTTCACGTTCATCTCCAATTGACTTGTACCAAGCTCCCACCTTAACAAATTCACTCCTGCGCGCCTCTTCCTTTTCTTCTACAGCTGTTTATTTATTTTCATTTGCTGTTTTCTAATTTTGATTCATTGTGAGTCTGTGGTGGCTGTTTTTTAAAACCCTGGGGGTGAGGGGGAGCATGTAAAGTTGGTGTGTCTGTGTGTGTGTGTGAGATGGTGTGTGTGAGTGTGTGTGAGTGATTGAGTGAGAGAGAGAGAGAACCCTGGGTGTGGCATTAGTACCCACTGCCTGAACTAGTGCAGCCATTCTATCATCGATCGATCTTCAAAGGCATCATCTATTTCAGTTTTGGTACTACGTCTTTAAAAATATCAGTGGCCTTAAAACACACACACACACACACACACACACACAACGACACTGTGCTCTTTTGTCATGTTACATTTTCTGATGTTAAACTTTTTCAAACACATTTTGTTAAACATAACGCAATAAAATCCTTAAGTCACTCAAGTCAACGGTCAGACAACAGAAAAGATGTGGGCAAGACAGGCTGGGAGTCAGACAGACAGGTTAATCCGAGAGTCAGAGATACAAGCCAAAAGTCAGGCATACAACCTATGCTGGGATTCCGACAGACAACCCTTGCTGAGAGTCAAATGGAAAACCCTTGCTGAGAGTCAGACAGACAACCCATGCTGAGAGTCAGACAGACAACCCTTGCTGAGTGTCAGACAGACAATCCTTGCTGAGAGTCAAATAGACGAGTCAAATAGACAACCCTTGCTGAGAGTCAGACAGACAACCCTTGCTGAGTTCAGACAGACAAACATTGCTGTGAGTCAAATAGACAAGTTAATCCGAGAGTCAGACAGAAATACAAGCCAAGCTGGGAGTCAGATAGACAACCCTTGCTAAGAGTCAGACAGACAACCCTTGCTGAGAGTCAGTTAGACAACCCTTGCTGAGTGTCAAATAGACATGTGATATTATTCTACTGAAATCTGTATAGCTAAAGAAATGAGTCTGAACACTTTCGATAGGTCGCTGGCACTGAAGATAGTGTGCCCCACACACTGGCCAGACTATGATATTAAATTGTGTGTCGAAACTTTATTTTTTTTTCATTTCTCACTCTATCCATATGAATACATTGGCTGGAGTGGGGTGTGTGTGTGGGGAGGGGGGAGAGAGAGAATTGACTATGAAAGTTATAAAAGTGGGACTATAATGAGCTGGGAGGAAACAAAGAGTACCAGATTAAAAGCTTTGGGGGGAGGGGGGTGCCAAAACTTTCAAGAGAAAGAAGAGGAGGAGGGGGGACATTCAGTTTAATAAAAAAAAAGCGAGAGTGAGAGGTGTATAAACAAAACAAATTAGAATGAGTGAATGTGTTCAAGGGAAAGGGAGAGGGGAGGGAGAGAGAGAGAGAGACTGACAGACAGACAGAGACAGAGACAGAGAGAAGAGGGGTGGTATAGGAGAAGAAATATAGCATTATGCATTAAGGAAGAAATAAAAAAAAAAGAAATATCATAGCTTATGGAGCTGGGAAGTTGGGGTCATAGCTCTGGGCCCCATCAAGCCCAAGGTGTCCCCATTTGTTTCATTGCAAAAAAAAAAAAATGATTTTATGCCCCCCCCCCACGCATTTGTTGCACTAGAGCTTACATTTATTGGCTATATATTTTTTTCCTTGTTGACAGTTACAAGTAGAAGGAAAGTAAAGTTCCCTTAGTCCATAAGTATTCTCAGCGTACAATTTCTCTGTCAAAACAAACACTTGTCAGGGCCCCGTCGCTTTAGAAGTGTATTTCTGTTTATTTTTAATCTGCTGCCAAATCGGAGGGAAAGGAGACCCCCAAGCGGTTAGGGGCCCCAATCGCGTGTTTGGTCAGGGGGGCTCCAGAATCCATAGCCACTGTCCTGCATGTGTGTGTATGTGAGGGTAAGATGGAGAATAATAGGTCAGGCAGTGGTGATGTGGTTGTTGACATGTCTGCTGCCATGACAATGACGTGCTTCCTGTTTGCTAATGATGTAATCAAGCATAGAGTTGTTGTTTTTTTTTAAAATCATTTTATTGTATCTTCTATAAGACAGAGGAAGAGAGTATGGCAGTAGGTTGACCTCATTTTATAAAGACAAATCGAATTATTGGGGGATTGGGGGGAAGAGGGGATTTCTAGGGGTGAAGTGTGTGTGTAATGGTAGGAGTACGGGGTGAATTGGTTGTTTTTGATTGCAGACATGTTGAAAACAGGCCAAGAAAACATCACCGAAGGCCAGTGGACACGTCAGCGCTGATGACCACAAGATGACCACAAGGGGGTGAACTATTCAATCCGGAAGTGACGTTAAGTAGATATTAGCATCACGCCAGATTTCTCCATCATCACATCGGAAATAGAGAGTAAAATTTAAAAAAAAAACTAATACTGTAAATTAGGAAAGAAAAACATTAATGTAAACAAAATAAACTAATAATATAAACTAGGAAAAAAGTAATAATGTAAACTAAGAAAAAAGTAATAATGTAAACTAAGAAAAAAGTAATAATGTAAACTAAGAAAAAAGTAATAATGTAAACTAAGAAAAAACTATGCAATAAGGAAGAAATGGATAGAAAAAGAAATGAAAGAAATATCATAGATTATGGAGCGGGGAAGTTGGGGTCATAGCTCTGGGCCCCATCAAGCCCAAGGTGTCCTCATTTGTTTCATTGCAAAAAAAAGTTTTTTTGGGCCCCCACACGCATTTGCTGCACTACAGCTTATGTTTATTGGTTATATTTTTTTTCAACAACAATGTAAACTAAGAAAAACTAACAAGGTAAACTAAGAAAAAAAACTAATAATGTAAACTAAGAAAAAACTAACAATGTAAACTAAGAAAAGACTAATAATGTAAACTAAGAAAAACTAACAATGTAAACGAAGAAAAAACTAATAATGTAAACTAAGAAAAAACTAATAATGTAAACTAAGAAAAAAACTAATAATGTAAACTAAGAAAAAACTAATAATGTAAACTAAGAAAAAACTATTAATGTAAACTGAGAAAAAACTATTAATGTAAACTGAGAAAAAACTAATAATGTAAACTAAGAAAAAAAAAGTTGTCATTTCATACTAAACCGTTGTATATTCTTTATCAAACCCAATAGTTTATCGATTTCATTATATATCCAGTAGTGTTTGTTGACCTCAAGTTGGTTGGTCTATTTCAGTTGTATTTTAGTTTGACCTCAAGTTGGCTGGTCTATTTCAGTTGTATTTTAGTGTTGCATTACTTATGAATTTATTGTCAAAACTTATACAACAAAAAACTTTTTTTTTTCGGTGTTTCTTAATAACGTTGTTTTCTTTTTTATTGCCCTTGTTTCATTTCCGGTGGTGCTCTGTTTATTGAGACACCACGGGAGACAGAGAAAGAGAAACAGAGAAAGAGAGAGAGTGTGAGGGAAAGAGAGAGAGAGAGAGAGAGAGAGAGAGAGAGCAGTTAAAAGAACAAAAATAGATGTCCCATTTTTTTTTCATTTTGTTCTATTTATATATCTAACATTAAAAGTGTTTGCCTTTAACAAAATATTAACTGATTAAAATGTCATATGCTTTCCCTATTTTTTCTTTTTTCCTTCTACATGAGGCGGGTGTGGGATGTCTCATTATTTGTTGACTCGTCATTCTAAATAACTCAGTGTCTAAAACTCCTGCATTCAACCCTCGTACGCCATGACTACTTTCAGCCCTGTCGCTCTCTCTCCTCAATTTTTTGTTGTGGAATCAATTTCAAGACGGATAACTCTTGCGTCGTTTCCACCCCCCCCCCCGCCCCGCCCACCCACCACTTCCCTCGTCGGTCGGCACTTGAATGTGACGAGATGCAGAGGTTCTCAATAATAAACAAGTGCACACCGTTACGTCCCCTTCGGGCCCATTGCGTCACTTGATGTAATGAATTAATCCCCGGGAAACGGGGGAGGGGGGTTGATCTGTAGCGCCAGACGTTCTCGCTAAGCGGTGGCCTATGACTGACGCACACTCGCACACACTCACACACACACATATATATACACACACACACACACACAAACGCTACGAGTTCTAAAATGCTCTCGGCCTAGACAGTTTTATTAATTTAAAGTATGTTTTGCTGAAAAGTACTTCCCGTGTGAATCATCATTAGAAAGTTATCGATATCGGGTTTGTGTCTTGTGACCCTTTGTCTCTCTCTCTCTCTCTCTCTCTCTCTCTCTCTCTCTCTCTCTCTCTCCCTCTCTCTCTCTCTCTCTCTCTCTCTCTCACTCTCTCTCTCTCTCTCTCTTCCTCTTCTGAGTGTGATCCCATTTTATTTATTTTTTTTAAGTCCTGCTCGCTCTCAACCCTGAAATGGCTATGATGGTCGGTGTGTCAGACAGGAAGTGATAATGCAGAGACGGGATTTCATGAAGGTGGCAGTTGTGTCCTACAGTGACACTACCGATAAAGATAATCGATTTGTCTGTAATGTTTTTAAATTTTGTTTGGGTGTGACCCCCTTAATGAACGCTTTGGGGCATCTTGACCTCATATTGCTAATATTTAAAAAAAAAATTCAACTTTTTTCATTTAATTAAATTTGTTTATGCTGTTTTCTTTTTTATAAAACACAAATGATGTTCTAATAAACTGAGTAAATCTACTTCGGAACAGTTAAACTTCAACATTCACTCAATAAAAGTTATAATATTTCAATATTCTATTTTCATATAATTCAAGTCGCACTCTGTCGCAGATAACACATTAGAATATTCCCAGATCTTACAGAATTATATTTAAGGATGAACAGATAATCTAATAAAAACAAAAGCGATTTGGACTCTGCGTTAAATCGAAAGTAAAGAATTAATAAAACGGTACTCCAGTTTAAAATACAATTATGGAAATATCGGATCTGCCCGAAACCAATAATAACCTAGCCTACCGATCAAACCTAATGGGATATAACTCTATGCAAAGGTTTTGCAGGGTACAGCTAGTACAAATATAAAATTTATCATTTTGCTGTTGATTTATTTATTTATGTTTTTTTAAAAGGCTAAATTTTTTTTTTAATAATTATAAATAAAGAATGGGGTTTGTGAACAATGTGGATGGTATTCATAAATATCAAGAATTTTTTTTTTTACCGCCCTTAGTAGCTTCATGCGGGCTGTATCTGACACGTCTGCAGCTGTCTGAGCGAGGGACATACATTCGCACAGACCTATACCAAACAATATATCTATGCCCGTATCATATGTCACACGGCCGCAATGGTTCAGAGAGATTTACTGCTGTCCATACGTCACCTTGCATTGAGACAGGTGTTGACGTTATAGGCGCGATGTGTCAGAAAGA